>CM065592.1:196155229-196277529 GCA_033119425.1 Bufotes viridis
ACGCATTTGGATTCTCACGCTTTAGGGGCCCCTAAAATGCCAGGTCAGTATAAATACCCCACATGTGACCCCATTTGGAAAGAAGACACCCTAAGGTATTCCGTGACGGGCATGGCGAGTTCACAGAATTTTTTTTTGGCACAAGTTAGCGGAAATTGATATATATTTTTTTTTTTAATTTTGTTTTTACAAAGTCTCATATTCCACTAACTTGTGACAAAAATAAAATTTTACATGAACTCACCATACCTCACGGAATACCTTGGGGTGTCTTCTTTCCAAAATGGGGTCACATGTAGGGTATTTATACTGTCCTGCATTTCAGGGGCCCCTAAAGCGTGAGAAGAAGTCTGAATCCAAATGCGTAAAATGCCGTCTGAGATTTCTTTTTTTTTTGCCAGAAGTTAGCAGAAATTGAAACTTTTTTTTTTTTTTCTCAGAAAGTGTCATTTTCCGCTAACTTGTGAAAAAAATGAAATGATACATGAACTCACCATGCCCCTCCGTGAATACTTTGGGGTGTCTTCTTTCTAAAATGGTGTGATTTGGGGGTATTTATACTATCCTGGCATTCTAGCACCTGAAGAAACATGACAGGTGCTCAGAAAGTCAGAGCTGCTTCAAAATGCGGAAATTCACTTTTTGCACCATAGTTTGTAAACGCTATAACTTTTACCCAAACCAATAAATATACACTTATTGGACTTTTTTTTATCAAAGACATGTAGAACAATAAATTTAGAGAAACATTTATATAGAAATGTAGTTTTTTTTTAAATTTTACAACAGAAAGTGAAAATGTCATTTTTTTGCAAAATTTCGGTCATTTTTGATTAATAGCAAAAAAGTAAAAATGTCAGCAACAATGAAATACCACCAAATGAAAGCTCTATTAGTGAGAAGAAAAGAGGCAAAATTCATTTGGGTGGTAGTTGTATGACGAGCAATAAACGGTGAAAGTAGTGTAGTGCGGAATTGTAAAAAGTGGCCTGGTCATTAGGGTGTTTAAGCTAGGGAGGCTGAAGTGGTTAACCCCTTATGGACACGGCGCCCTATTTCACCTTAAGGACCAGGCCATTTTTTCAAAATCTGACCATTGTCACTTTATGTGGTGATAACTTTAAAACGCTTTTTCTTATCCAGTCCATTCTGAGATTGTTTTTCGTCACATATTGTACTTCATGACAGTGGTAAAATGAAGTCGAAAAATTTCATTTTTATTTATAAAAAATACCAAATTTACTAAAAATTTTGAAAAATTTGCAATTTTCCAAGTTTCAATTACTCTACTTCTATAATACATAGTAATACTGCCAAAAAAGTTATTGATTTACATTCCCCATATGTCTACTTCATGTATCGATCATTTTGGGAATGCTATTTCATTTTTGGGGACGTTACAAGGCTTAGAAGTTTAGAAGCAAATCTTGAAATTTTTCAGAAATTTTCAAAACCCACTTTTAGGGACCAGTTCAGGTCTGAAGTCACTTTGTGAGGCTTACATAATAGAAACCACCCAAAAATTACCCCATTCTAGAAACTACACCCCTCAAGGTATTCAAAACTGATTTTACAAACGTCATTAACCCTTTAGGTTTTCCACAAGAGTTAATGGCAAATAAAGATAACATTTCAGAATTTCGATTTTTTGAAAAATTTTCCGTTTGAATCCATTTTTTCCAGTAACAAAGCAAGGGTTAACAGCCAAACAAAACTCAATTTTTATTGCCCCGATTCTGTAGTTTTCAGAAACACCCTATATGTGGTCGTAAACTGCTGTATGGCCAAACTGCAGGGCGCAGAAGGAAAGGAGCGCCATATGGTTTTTGGAAGGCAGATTTTGCTGGACTGGATTTTTGACACCATGTCCCATTTGAAGCCCCCGATGCACCCTAGAGTAGAAACTCCATTAAAGTGACTCCATCTAAGAAACTACACCCTTTAAGGTATTCAAAACCAGTTTTACAAACTTTGTTAACCCTTTAGGTGTTCCACAAGAGTTATTGGCAAATGGAGATGAAATTTCTAAATTTCAATTTTTGTTACCTTGCCTCAAAAAAGTGTAATATAGAGCAACCAAAAACTCATATTTACCCTAAAATAGTACCAACAAAACTGACACCTTATCCCGTAGTTTCCAAAATGGGGTCACTTTTTGGAGTTTCTACTGTAGGGGTGCATCAGGGGGCTTCAAATGGGACATAGTGTCAAAAAACCAGTCCAGCAAAATCTGCCTTCCAAAAACCATATGGCTGCTTCCCTTCCTTCTGTGCCCTGCCGTTTGGCCATACAGTAGTTTACGACCACATATGGGGTGTTTTTGCAAACAAGAGAATCAGGGCAATAAATATTGAGTTTTGCTTGGCTGTTAACCCTTGCTTTGTTACTGCAAAAATGGATTGGATGGAAAATTTGCAAAAAATAGCTGTTTTGGGACTGTTTTTATTTTTTGTTATTTACATAGTTGAACTGACAGGTTAGATTGTGTGCTATTTCTATAGAGCAGGTTGTTACGGACGCGACAATACCAAATATGACTACTTTTTGGGGTTTTTTGTTTCAGTTTTACATAATAAAGCCTTTTTGAAAATAATTTTTTTTTAGTGTCTCCACATTCTGAAAGCCATAGTTTTATTTTATTTTTTTGGGCGACTGTGTTATGTAGGGGCTCATTTTTTGCGGGATGAGATGGCGGTTTGATTGGCACCATCTTGGGGTGCATATGACATTTTGGTCGCTTTCTATGACACTTTTTGTGATGTAAGGTGACAAAAATGGCTCTTGACACCGTATTTTATTTTTTTTTTTTGCTGTGTTCAGCTGAGGGGTTAGGTCATGTGTTATTTATATAGATCAGGTTGTGACGGACGCGGCGATATATAAATAAATAAAAAGTATACATATTATGTAAGTTTTACACAATAATATAATTTTTTAAAACAAAAAAAAATCATGTTTTAGTGTCTCCATAGTTTGAGAGCCATATATATTTTTTTTTTTGGGCGATTGTCCTATGTAGGGGCTCATTTTTATGGGATGAGATGGCGGTTTGATTGGCACCATCTTGGGGTGCATATGACTTTTTGATCGCTTACTATTACACTTTTTGTGATGTAAGGTGACAAAAAAATGGCTTGTTTGACAACGTTTTTATTTTTTATGTTTACGGCGTTCATCTGAGGGGTTAGGTCATGTTATATTTTTATAGAGCAGGTCCTTACGGACGCGGCGATACATAATATGTATACCTTTTTTATTTATTTTGGTTTTACACAATAATATCCTTTTGAATGAAAAAAAACATGTTTTAGTATCTCCATAGTCTGAGAGCCATATATTTTTCAGTTTTTAGGCAATTGTCTCAGGTTGGGTATCATTTTTGTGGGAGGAGGTGGCGGTTAGATTGGCACTATTTGGGGGGTCATATGACTTTTTGATCGCTTGCTATTACACTTTTTGTGATGTAAGGTGGCAAAAAATGGCTTTTTGACAAAGTTTTTATTATTTTTTTACAGTGTTTACTTGAGGGGTTAGGTCATGTGATATTTTTATAGAGCAGATTCTTACGGACGTGTAGATACCAAATATGTCTACTTTTTAATTTTTTTTACATTTAACACTAAAAGCATTTTTGAAACAAAAAAATCATGTTTTAGTCTGAGAGGCATAGTTTTTTATTTTTGGCCAATTGTTTTAGGTAGGGCTCGTTTTTGTGGGATGAGATGGCGGTTTGATTGGTACTATTTTGGGAGGCAAACGCCTTTTTGATCGCTTTGTATTACACTTTTAGTGATGTAATGCGCCAAAAATGGCTTATTTACACCATTTTTTGGTTTTTTTTTTTATGGCGTTCACCTGAGGAGTTCAGTCATGTGATATTTTTATAGAGCAGGTTTTTACGGACGCGGAGATACCTAATATGTGTAGTGTATTTTTTTTTTTAGTTTTTATTCAGTGTTATGTGTTTGTTTCATTTTTACTTTTTTTCACTTTTTACATTTTTTTGACCCAGACCCACTTGGTTCTGAAAGATCCAGTGGATCTGGTGTCTGTATAATACAGTACAGTACACTATATAGTGCACTGTACTGTATTTTGTACTTTAGAAAGTCTGAATAGACCTTTAGCAGGTCTATTCAGACTTTCAGCACCATGGAGAGCAGGACGCTTCTGAAAGCGTCCTGTCTCCATGGCAACCATCACCTCCTGCCATAACTGGGCAGGGGTGATGGATAGGAGGAGGGAAGCACCCTCCTCTTCGATCCCATCCTGTTGGGGGGCTGCAAGGCACAGCAGCCCTCGATGGGAGAGGGAGGGAGCGCTCCCTCCTGTTAACCCCTTCCATACCGCGGTCCGTACGGACCGCGGTACGAAAGGGTTAAACGGCTGGCATCTGCAGCACAGATGCCAGCCGTTTCTATCAGAGTGTCAGCAATGTGCTGACACTCTGATAGAACCACTAGACACCAGGGATAGATTACAGGGAGGCGGGCGGGGGATCGCAATCGCGATCCCGCCCGCCGCACCGCCCGCCTCCCGCCCGCCTCGCGCCGCCCGCAACCACCCCCTGCACCCCCGCAGCCACAGTATGATTGGGGGCTGCAGGGTGGGAGTTAAAAATTCTGTTTGGGGACATAACTCTCTGATCCCCGCGGTCATAGAACGCGGGATCAGAGATCCTATGAGCGCTGCAAACCGCAGGTCTGAATTGACCTGCGGTTTGCAGCGATCGCTCATATGGGGGTCACAGGACCCCCTGGGCATTGTAACAAGGTACCTGCTGAATGATTTCAGCAGGTACCTTGTTCCGATCACTGCCAGCTGAGCAGCAGTGATCGGAACAACTCATGACGTACCGGTACGTCATGTGTCCTTAAGGACTCGGGAAACATGCCGTACCGGTACGTCATGTGTCCCAAAGAGGTTAAACAGACCCCTGCCGATCTGATATTGATGACCTATCCTGACCAATTTATTGCTACTAATGCAGTTTGACTTTTTGTGGCAATCCCTTTGTGTCTTAATCTGTGTTCTGCAGTTGAAAGACAAAAACGGATAGCAAAAAGTGAGTCATAGGTGGGCTTGAGCGAATCGACATCGGATCATAACATTCAAACTCAATCCATTCAAATGCTTCCATGTGAATGCTGTTTCCTTACAGCATTAAAAAAAATATTAGCTTCAGAGCCAAAGTTCTTCTCGCAGGAGACTTTGGTGAATTACTACTGTA
The DNA here is from genome assembly GCA_033119425.1 of Bufotes viridis. Classification (NCBI taxonomy): domain Eukaryota; kingdom Metazoa; phylum Chordata; class Amphibia; order Anura; family Bufonidae; genus Bufotes; species Bufotes viridis. The sequence continues at coordinate 196,160,460 of CM065592.1, forward strand.
TACATATCTGCGTATTCAAAAACAATTTAAGATAGAAATCCGAAGTGGGCTACGGTACCGAGGTACTAGCCTGTACCAAAGCCCACTTCTTATTGCTATTTTAAAAACGCACATAGGAATACTTCAGTAATTCAACGAAGCCTCGCACGACTTCGGGCGAGAAGAACTTTGGCTCCACGGAGCCAATACATTTTAATGCTGTAAGGAAACAGCAATAAAATGGAAGTATTTGAACGGATTGAGTTTGGATCTATGATCCGGAGGTTGATTCGCCCAAGCTTAGTCATAGGTATAAAAAGACTGTCACTTTGAAGAAACACTTCATGGAGAATGGGGGAACACACACACACACACACCAAGAGCATAATGGAAACAAATGCAAGCTGATGACAAGAAAGACTCATAATCCAGTCATTAGTGGATTGTTCACAGACAGGAAGAAACTTTGTTCTAATATAAAGATAAAATAACTTTAAAAAATTACCTTAAATGTGCCATTTTCATTCTTCATAAAAGACACAAGAAAAATGTCCACAGGTAGCAGTGCAGAAGTGATCAGAGCCACAGCCAGGGAAAATATTGCCGTGATAGTAGACACTGCTTCACTTTCCTGACAACTCTGGTATTTGCGGATGTAAATCCAACAAAAAGCCAAAATAGCCTGAAACAGAAATGAATTGTCATTTGCTCTGCATACATGATACTTTAATAACAAAATATCTTAAAGTGTGAAATGCAGTGTAATATACAGGCAGCAGGTTATAGAGCAGGAGGAGCTGAGCACATAGAGATATAGTTTACTGGGGAAAACATGTCATGCAAATTGTGTAATTTATACATTTAAAGGCCATGTACACCTTTGAGGCATTTTTTATGATTGCATTTTACTCATTTTGGGCTAAAAATCATTTCCTTCAATTGGTCTTTATTAAAAAATAGACTGTTACAAAGGGTTAACTGTGCTTAGCTATGTGAATGGTACTTTTAATTTGTGTGGGTCATCTAATAACCCTTACCTCTAAATTACTAAAAAAAAGTCATAGACACTTATTTAAGACACATTCTAATGAGCAAAAAATGGAGCTATAATGAGTGTTTAGGAGGTCAGAACGCAGAGATTAGGAGCAGTCAGCTGAGCTGCCCGAGTGAAAATTCATAGCCTGCTACTAGAGAAACTAACGCTGGGTTCACACCTCAGCGTTTTACAGCGCGTTCCTACGCGCTGTAAAACGCTCAACAGGCGAAAACCCATGTTTCCCTATGGGCATGGTTCTCACCTGAGCGTTTTACAGCGCGTACGAACGTGCTGTAAAACGCCCTACCTCAAAGAAATACAGGAGCTTCTTTGGGGGCATGACAGATTGACGCCACAGTGGGCAATCACGCGAACAACGCGCATTTCCTATTTCCACAAGTGTGAACCCAGCGTTAAGGCTGCACAGACAGGGTTAAAAAAAAAATAACCAATTTAAAAAAAATGGTTATTAAAAATAAGTACTATGCAATAATAAATGAAAAAAGGAAAAGAAAAAATGCAAAAGGTGTACATAGCCTATAAATCTCTGCTCTTTGACTTCAGTTGTACACAGGGGCCATGTACAGCTGTCGCCACAAAATGCAGATTGCATGCTGCAGGGTTCTGCATGTCAGTAATCAATTAGCGGGTCTATCACTACACTATGCTGCCCTCAGTAAAGGCAGTATTGTTCAGGTGACAGGTTTACTTTAAATGTACAACATTCATCATAACTAGCATATTACATTTATTCTATGGGTCAAGGCGTTACAGTAATAGCCTGGCTTCAGTCAAGATCCAGAGCGCTGTATAAGTGCAGCCTGTGAGGTTTGTTCGGGTCCTGCTGCCCAAGTGCTGGCGGCGAGGACTGAACAGACTACACAGGCTGAGCCGACACAGCATTCTAGAAATATGAAACTTAAAAGGGGTTGTCTCACTTCAGCAAGTGGCATTTATCATGAAGAGAAAGTTAATACAAGACACTAATGTATTGTGATTGTCGATATTGCTTCCTTTACTGCCTGGATTCATTTTTCCCCTCACATTATACATTGCTCATTTCCATGGTTATGACCACCCAGCAATCCATCAGCAGTGGCCGTGCTTGCACACTATAGGAAAAAGCGCCAGTCTCTGTTCGCCGCGACCATGGTAGTGCACACAGCTGGTGCTTTTTTTTTTTTTTTTATAGTATGCAAGCACAGCCTTTTCAGAGATAAGTAATTTTTCATACTTACTTACTCCCTGCCGTTCTGGTCCTGCATGCCAGCTCCCGTGTGTCCATCTTCCGATCCACAGCTTCCTTAATTTTTCCACAGCGCAGGCATGATCGTCTGCTTAACTGCAACCAGTAACTGGCTTCAGCAGTGATGTGTCTCTTGTGGGCATGTCACCGCTGAGTCCAGTCATTGGCAGCAGCGGAGAAGATGATTACGCCCATGCTGGAGAGGAAGTAAATAAGCCGCGGACCGAGAGAGAGACACAGGAGCCAGTGCACAGGACAGATGGCATCTAAGTATGACTCTTAATAAAGGCAGGCTGTGGGCTCCTGTGTAAATGTATTTATTCCCAGACAACACCTTTCATGGCAAGCAGTGAATGCAGTAGCTACACTTTTTGATTGTTTCTTTAATTCCCATTTAGACTTGCACAATTCTCTGTACTTCCAGGACATACACTACTCACAAAAAGTTAGGGATATTTGGCTTTCGGGTGGAAATGATGGAAAACAGAAAAAGTTCACGCTACAGTGATATTAGATCATGAAAGTAGGGCATTTAAGTAGAAGCATACAATGATGATTTCCTCATCTCAAACAATAGCCCACAACAGTGTTGCATATACCCCCACAAAAACGGTCAATATCTAAATAACTTGTCATGTGGCCTTGAGCATCAATTACTGCTTGTAAACAGCATGAGACGTTGTTGTCAAGTCGACTTATTGTCTGCTGAGGAATGGCATCCAACTCTTCTTGAAGAACGGCCCTCAGGTCATTAAGGTTCTGGGGTACAGAGTTAAGAACCTCTACACAGCGACTCAGCTGATCCCATAGGTTTTCAATGGGATTCAGGTCTGGAGAAAGTGCAGGCCAATCCCTTTGAGGTACGCCAGTCTCCAGCAGCAATTCCCTACTGATACCACCTTGATGATCTGGCGCATTGTCATCCATGAAGATGAAATTAGGCCTGTATTGTTCATGCAGAGGCACAATGACTGGATTAATGATGTTATTCAAGTAGTATGGGCTTCTCACTGTACCATTTACAAAGTGTAGGGCAGTTCTGTATTGACTAGACACACCTGCCCACACTAACACCTCCACTGCCAAAAGCTCATCTGGTGAAAACAGTGGCTGATGCATGGCGCTCTCTTTGACATCTACAACATTGTTGGCGGCCATCATTCCTGCTCAGCGTAAATCAACTTTCATCAGTGAATAGCAGTGATGCCCGTCCATCATCCAGCGTAGATGCTTTCTGGCCCGTGACTGGTGGTGTGGTCTGGCACCCTGATGCAAACGGTTTTGATTGGTCTGAAGTGACACATAGGTGCCTCTCACCTCCCTTAAACGTGCCTATAGTTGAGTGGCATTCGTCATACGGTTCCACAGGGCATTGTTCCCAATGAAGCAGCCATCAGTGTGGGATGTGGCCAAAAGACATCCACTTCTATGCTTTTCTGTGACTCTTCCAGTTTCTCTGCATCTCTTGCAACTTGCTGATGACACTCTGATACTCTAAGCTCAGTGGCCATTTCCATCTGAGAACATCCTGCTTGAAGCCTCACAATGGCAAGGCACTGTTGATCAATTGTAGGAATTGGAGTTCGAATTTTAGCTTACCGACTCCACAGCCCTGGACCACACAAAGCCGTGTGTAAGCAGCCTTCCTTTGACTGCTGCATAACCACAGGTTGTAAAGTTGTAAATTTGATGCCCAGAATGTGCTCAGATCCCATCAGGGCTAAACAGTGGGCCAGATTTACTAATTATATAAATGGGGTAAGCTTAGACAAAGGGCCTCAGACTGGATGATAAATGTGATGCAGGGATAGACACTTTTCTCTGATTCTATGCCAACTACTGGTTGGCTTTCTTTGAGATTTTTACCCCAGAATTGCTCTGAAACTTTTTGTTAGAGCCATTGCGGCCTCTGAACAAACTAAAGATTTGTTTAGACTGGTTTGTGGGAGTTATACTTTGTGTGACTATATTTTTAAGGTTGTAGTATATAGGTTGGGTGGTGCTCCACTAGGATAGTGTGGGTCACAGGAAATGGTTCCCAGGCCGAGTATACTTGTAAAGTAATAAAGGCTCCTGGACTCCAATGCTTTGCTTTTTGCATTTTATTAAACAGTGTAATTTACAAATTGCGGTTTGCCAGTTGCAGGTGAGTTATACAACGTTTCGGCAACAAGCCTTCTTTAGGACACTGGATGTGCCGCACTGTTTGTATGACCAGAAACGGTCTAGTCAAGGGCTCTGTGGCCAATTGGGCAATGCTCTGTGGGGCTATTTAGCAGATCCAGGCAGCAGAGGGATCTTCTGAATAGCCCCACAGAGCATTGCCCAATTGGCCACAGAGCCCTTGACTAGACCCTTGCTGGTCATACAAACAGTGTGGCACATCCAGTGTCTTGAAGAAGGCTTGTTGCCGAAACGTTGTATAACTCACCTGCAACTGGCAAAAAGCAATTTGTAAATTACACTGTTTAATAAAAAGCAAAAAGCAAAGCATTGGAGTCCAGGAACCTTTATTAATTTACATATATGTTCAAGGTTGTTTTGGGATTCCAACTCATTGTGGATCTGGGAATTCGCCGCTCCAGGATGAACAGATAAACAAGAGGTACACAGAGACCCTTTATACTGCGCATGTCCTTGCTACATTCCACTAGGGAGTGGAGTTTTTGTTTTAATCTCTATAAGGGCCCATTCACACTTCCGTGGTGTGTTGCGAATCCACAACACACCTGGCCGGCACCACCATAGAACTGCCTATTCTTGTCCGCAGCTGCGGACAATAATAACCATATTACTTACCGGTAATTTCCTTTTCATGAATCCTCCATGACGGCATACCATGAGAGATGACCCGCCTCAACCAGGTAGGGACAGGAAGTATAAAATAGACACTCCTCCAGCATATCCTCAGTGTCTTCTGGACCGACAGCCTAGAGAATCTATTCCTTCCAATCATATATGTCTGTTTTTTTTTTTTTTTTGCAAACACACACACACACCACACACTCCCGACACCTTAATTATGTATTTTTTTTTTTTTTGGGGTGGGAAATTCCTGCCATCATGGAGGATTCATGAAAAGGAAATTACCAGTAAGTAATATGGTTTTTCCCTTTCATCCTCCATGACGGCATACCATGAGATATATCAGATCAATATTATTCTAGGGAGGGACAACAGCTTCTAGCACTCTTCTACCAAAGGCAAGATCCTGTTTGGATCGTGTATCTACTCTGTAATGCTTTATGAAAGTGTGAGGGCTGGACCATGTTGCTGCCCTACAAATCTGTTCTAATGACACATTAGCTCTCTGAGCCCAAGAGGTAGAAACTGATCTTGTTGAGTGGGCATTAAGCCTTTCCGGTGGAGAAATTCCCATAGTGTTGTAAGATTCCGATATTGCCAACTTAATCCATCTGGCTAAAGAGTCTTTTGTGGCTCTATAACCTTTAAACTTCCCTTGAAACTGTATGAACAGAGAATCTGACTTTCTGAAGTCTTTGGTGGCCTCTAAATAGATTAGAATGGCTCTACAAGCATCCAGTTTATGAAATTTTTCTTCTCCTTCCAGATTTTGGATCGGGACAAAAGGAAGGGACAACAATCTCCTCCTGTCTGTGAAAACTGGAAACCACCTTGGGTAAAAGGTGGCATCAAACCTAAACACCATTTTGTCAGGAAACATCACGAGAAATGGTTCCCTTATTTTAAGGGCCTGAATTTAACAAATTCTGCGAGCAGATGTAATGGCTACTAAAAACAGGACTTTTATAGTGACATATCTTTACGAAACCTCAGACAATGGTTCAAAGGAGCTACCGTTAAAACTGAAAGTACCAGATTTAGGTCCCAAGGGGGGACGGAAGGCCTCAGAAAGGGTTTTAGTCTATCTGCCCCTTTTAAAAACCTTGATCCAAGGATGATCTGCGATCTTCATGTCAAAGACAGCAATTAAAGCAGAAACATGCACCCTTAAGGTATTAGGGCGCAGCCCTTTATCAAACCCTGCTTGTAGAAACCCTAATACTGTCACAAGTTTTTCGATTGGGAACACCAGTCCCAAAATTTGGCCCAGACTCTAGAATAAATTTTTGATGTTACTACCTTCCTGCTAGCTGACATGGTATTGATTATTTTATCTGAAAGGCCTCTAGCTTTTAAGGTTAACCTTTCACATTCTAGGCAGCCAAGTGTAGTTTCTCCACATGAGGGTGACAGATTGGATCTTGGACTAGCAGGCTTTTTGTCCATGGAAGAATCCATGGGCCCTCCAAGAATAGCAGTTTTAACAGAGGGAACCAAGATTTTTGGGCCATAGTGAGGCTATCAATATCACATGGACTCTTTCTTCTTTCTTGGCGGATCTTTTTAATACTCTCGGGATTAATGCCAAGGGGGGACGCATATGCTAATTGGAATTCCCATTTTTGAGCCAGTGCGTCCACACCTATGTTTCCGTCGTATGGATTTAAAGAAAAGAACTTTTCCAGTTTTGCATTTTGTGCTGAGGTGAAAAGGTCTACTTGCAGAACCCCCACATTTGGGTTATTTGTGAAAAGATCCCTTGATCCAGGTTCCATTCTGTTGTTTTTAGGGGTACTCGGCTTAGAAAATCTGCTTTTATGTTTAAAGATCCCTTTAGATGTACTGCAGATAGGGATCTTACATGACATTCTGCCCAGGAGAAGATTTTCTCTGACAATATCCCCAGATTTTCGCTCCTTGTTCCTCCCTGATGATTTATGTATGCTACTACTGTAGTATCGTCTGACCTTATTTGTACATCCTTTCCTGTTCGATATTGGGAAAAACTTTAACGCCTCCCAGACTGCCTAAAGTTCTCTCAGATTTGATGATTGATTCATCTGTTCCCTGGACCATCTGCCCTGGCAGGCTTGAAAAGAGCAATAGGCTCCCCACCCCCACAGACTTGCATCGGTGGTGACAGTCAGAATTTGGTCTGGGCCCCAATCTACTCCTTCAGTTAGGTGATCCGGGTTTAGCCACCATTGAAGCGAGTTTTTTACCCAAGGAGGAATCATGACAGTCTGATCTAAAGATTCCTGTTTCCTGTTCCAACCTTGTAGTAGCCATTTTTGCAATACACGGGAATGGAACTGTGCCCATTTTACTGTGGGAATGCATGATGTCAGAGATCCCAGCAGCTTCATGCTTCCTCTGACCGAACAATCTGCGCTTTCTGTAAATTCTGAAACTACCTTTATGATACCGGATACCTTTTCTGACGGAAGGAACGTTTTTTGAAGTATGGAATCCAAACAAACGCCTAAAAAAATTAATCTTTGTGAAGGAATGAGTTTTGATTTTTCCCAATTTATTATCCATCCATCCTAGCTGGGATAGAGTTTGGCATGTTATGGAAATATTGGATTCTAGTTTTTCTTTTGAGCTTCCTACCACAAGAAGGTCGTCTAGATAGGGAACAATTAAGACGTTCCTTCTTCTTAAATGTGCCATCACTTCTATCATTTTTGTGAACACCTTTGGGGCCGATGTGATCCCGAAGGAAAAGACCTGGAATTGGAAGTGATGAAGCTCCTTCCCCAGAAATACAGCAAACCTCAGGTATTTTTGAGCTACTTCGCATATGGGCACATGATAGTATGCATCTTTTAAATCGACTGATGCCAAAAAATCTCCTCTCCTTAATAGATTTATGGTGGACTTTAGGGACTCCATTTTGAACCTTTCGTATTTTATGAATTTGTTTAATTTCTTTAGGTTTAAAATCAACCGGAACTTGTTTTTTTTTTTTTACTAGGAATACTGTTGAATAGTATCCTCTTTCCAATTGAGAAAGAGGTACTGGAACAATGGCTTTTTGGGATAAGAGGTTCCTGACCCCTTCCTCCAGGGATTCCTGAAGCAGGGGGGGACCTTTGGACAGGTGTTATCTTGAACAAATTTGACGGAGGAGGAAGACTGAAGCTAATGTCGAGACCTTCTGATAAGATATTTAGCACCCAGGCGTTTTGGGTGATATTTTCCCAGTCTTTTAGAAAAAAAACTGAGTCTTCCTCCAACCTGGGCTCTGGAGTCATTGTTTAGAAGTCTCAGAATTTTTGGGGGTGAACATAAATCCTCTGTTCTTTCCCTTTGACCATTGTCCTCCTCTGTCTGTTCTTTTGGACTGAAAAACACCCCTTTTTTTCATTTTCTAGAATGGGAATTTTCTTTTACTTGTATCCTTTGGAAAGGATTTTTTAGTGTCCGCTGCTTTTTCAAGTATAGTCTCCAGGTCTTGGACAAACATTAAGTTACCATGAAACGGTAAATTACACAGTCTAAGTCTAGATGCCACATCCCCCGTCCATGATTTTAACCATAATGCTCTTCTTGCTACTACCGATAGGCTAGAGGTTCTGGCGGCCATCCTGACCAACTCTGCTGTTGCGTCTGATACAAAATCGACGACTTCCAACTGTTGTAACCATTTTTTCAAGGAACAGGATACTGAAGTTGCAGCTAATGGGCTTAAACATTGCCACAGCGGACTCCCAGGTCTTTTTCAGAGTGGAGTCTACTTTTTTGTCCATGGGATCTTTTAATGATTCCATATCTTCAAAGGAAGGGAGTTAGATCCTTTAACTAGTTTAGAAAGGGACACATCCACTTTAGGGCAGGCTGTTAACAGGGTTTCATCCTCATCACTGAAGGGCAGTCTACGTCTCATAGTTCCGGAAATAAATAATTTCCTATCTGGTGATTTCCATTCCCATCATATTTTTATGTACTGGAAAAACTCGTTTCTTCCTATGTTCAAGACCTCCATACATCTCGTCTTGAACGGATCTATGAACTTTTCAACAGATAGATCCATAGTGGTTCTAATTGCTTTTAATAATTCATTAGTATCTTCTGATGAAAAAGAAAACTTCTGAATTCTGTATCAGAACCCGAAGAGTCGGCTGACTCATCACTATCAGAATCAGAAACTGGATCTGAGTCTGAGGAAGGGAATACATATTCTTTACTCTTGGACTTAGATTTGTGACCAGACGGAGCAGGGTTAGATGCAGCTTGTTCAGCCAGAACAGATCGCATCTCCTCTCTAATCACGTCCCTTAATTCATCTCTGATGGAAGGGACTAAATCCTTAGCCATATTAGCTGTGCAAGGTTTACATAGCTTTCTGGGGCATTTATCTGGTAATCTTGCCAAACAGCTCACACACTTGCGCGTATTAGTAGAAGTTTTAGGCTTTTTAACCCCATCCTTGTCACTCTGCAGGAACACAGGAGAGAAGGAAACACAGTAAAGGGAGAGGACATTAGTAAAAAAAATCCTAATAATCACACACAATGCATCCTCTGGATGTGACTTACAGCCGTTGTACTCCCAGAAGGATCCATCTGTCCTGCTGCAGTATCAGACATTGTGTCAGTTCTGCATGCCCCCCTTATGCTCTCCTTACCTGCAGACCTCAGATCAGCGGGCGACTTCCAACTTGATCTGCCGCGCTAAATTAGGCTCCGCCCCCTTACGGCAGTCACGCAACCCGGAAGTCCTTGTGGAACGCATCGGACTTCCGGTGACGTCATCAACAAGCTCCGATGCCGGGCGTGATGAGGAGCGTTAAAACTGGAGGAACTAAGTAAGTGTCCGGTCAACACATGGTCCCCCAGGCCGGCGCCATAGCAAGAAGGTAAGGAGCAGGATCTCTTACCTAGACATCCAGCACCTGAGCAACTCCAATATAGGAGGTTGGTGCTGCCTGCCCCCTCACGTGTACAAGGCATTCCAATTCCTCCCACCTCTGTCTGCCTTTACAGAAGTGGACCCATAGCAATTGCCATGAGTGGTAACCCATCTCCCACCTGGAGGGACAGGAAGACACTGAGGATATGCTGGAGGAGGGTCTATTTTATACTTCCCGTCCCTACCTGGTTGGAGGCGGGTCATCTCTCATGGTATGCCGTCATGGAGGATGAAAGGGAAAAGAACATGTTCTATTCTTTGCGGACTGGAAGTTCGGGGCCGAAGCCCGGAAGTTCGGGGCGCGCTCGCAGAATGCGGAGCGGAGAGCACATAGCGTGCTCTCTGCATCATGTCCGATCCCATAGAGGATGAATGGGTCCGTACCCGTTCCGCAATTTGTGGACCCATTTACAGACGTTTGAATGAAGCATAAAGCTGTACCCCTTCAGGGAAGAGGTCAGAAGTAAGTTCCTTCATTCTGGATGTCCAGACCCCAGATGAAGTGTTTTATATAATTGTGTATTATGTTCTTTATCCTTTAGATATAGATAAGTCCAAAAGAATGACATCACTATATGTGTATACATTATATTTTGTAAAATCATATTATAAACTTTCCTTTGACACATAGATGTAGTTTCAGTTAAGAGTCTCTTTTTAAAGAGTATCTGGCCTGAAGCTTATTAGCAGGAGGCAACTCTATCACAGTACCCCTGAAAGAAGGAACTAAGGATGTCCAGAACCTACCAGGCTGCACGCTGGAATCAAACAGCAAGGTATTATGCTCGTTTATGGCAGAAAGACTTTGCTGCTGTGCGAGGGAATATTGTAAAAGCATTCCGCCACACATATCTTACTTCCTGCATCCCATCCCAGGAACTGCAGGAGGAGTTAATAAGGAATCTCTTTGCATGCTTATGGGTCTGTTGAGAGACTGAAAAGTGTCTTGAGAGAGAGGGAGTATTACAACTTGGGTTGCACCGGGTATCGAATTATCGCTACTTTTGTACTGGTATCAATTCAATACCTGGATTTGACATTTACAGATACTAGGCTGAGCTTTCTATATAATGTCGACACAAGCACTATAATAATTTTACATTGTGAGCAATTATAATTATAGTAAATGGCCAGGATCGCTACCACACAAGATGAATAAAAGCTTATGACAAAATAAATGGCATTCTACTAAATGCAATATAATTACTGAAATCACTAAAGATGCATTTGCAGCAGCCTGAAGCTTAACTTTCTATCTCAATTTAAAAATCACAATCGTTGATGTAATAAAGACCATTAGCTTCAATGCCACCACTTATTCTGCTTTTACAGAAGTAACAATCACAACCTAGTAGCTCTGCGTTTATTAAAGCAATTCTTGGGCCATATAAGGCCAGCCTCATTTAGCATTAACACTCTGCAGGGCTATCTGTTGGGTGTACCTGTCTAAATACCGCAAAACGTACATCTGTAGATTTAATTGAATGGGTCAAATAGTATGTTAAAGGCTTCATTTCTGTTTTCCATTTCCTTCCGGTTTGTTCACTGGGCCGACCACAATGGTAGACTGTGAAATTCTGTCTAGCAAGAAAACCATTTATAAAGACAACGGAGAACTATTTGTGTCATACAAATTTCAAATTTAGCGCATTTCCCACCATATTATTCTTATCCAGACTGTCCACATACAAAGCCGGTCTACAGGCCCCTTGGGTGGGAAGTAGAACTGGTTGCTATGGGCAACTCAGCTAATCAGATTCCATCTTTCATTTTGGACAGCTCCTTTGGAAAATGAAAGGAGGAATCTGATTGGTTGCCATTTTCTATTTTACACCAGTTTGATAAATGACCCCAATAATCCCTCAGATCCTTTAGTGTAAACAATTGTGACAAACTGGAGTTGGGGTTAACAATATGCCAGGAGCTTTATTTCCCAGCACCCCTTTGGACACTGAGGGCTTCTCAGCAGTACCACATACTGTAGACCTGGTGACCCTCACGGGCACTTACATCAGCAGCAAACATTCAGACTCGTGCTCAGGGCCTCCAGGGATCCTGTTCAGTTCTCACATGCTCTCCTCATTACATGAACGTCAAGCAGTTGTGCTCCTGGGCTAGAAGCAGATAGGTACATTCCTCGGCTCTGCCGTTCTCGGAGCAGCTTTTATCAATGGCACTAGCACTTTATGACCAGGGAGGACGGCGACTTCCTCTCACCTGTTACTGCCGTGCTATCCATGCTGTACAGGAACCGGCAGGTAAAGCCTCATACCTGTACTGGCATCTGTGACACTGGAACAGGTGTTATTGCAACCTCTACCTGACCACAGGTACAGTAATGTACTGTCATATCAGGAGTACATGGCAGTACACCGGCGGTCATTAATGATGCTGCGAGTTCATACTAGAGGAGCAGTGGCCACGGAGCGCGCTTTACGGACCGAACGTAAAGCGCTATAGAACTGCATTATATAGTAAAACACATCCCCACATGATGAGATGGCTCTGCAGACTCTGTCCCAGCTAGGGTTGCCCTAAAGGCTCATGCACACGAACGTGTTTTCTTTCTGTGTCCGTTCATTTCAGTGGTTCCGCAAAAATAAAGGAAGTTACTCCGTGTGCATTCCACAAAAGAATAGAACATGTCCTATTATTGTCCGTATTACGGAAAAGGATTAGGACTGTTCTATTAGGCTGTTCCGTAAAATACGGAATGCACACGTACGTCATCCGTATTTTTTGCGCACCACAAAATACACACTGCCGTGTGCATGAGCTCTGAGGCTGTGAACACATACAGGTAATATCTGGTGTTTTTCAGCACTGATGTGGTTTTAGTGTTTTTTGGGGATGTGCATTTCTGGTAGAGTTTTTGCTGTAAAAACTTCCAGTTCCAGACATTAGCTGAAAGTCCAAAGAAAATAAATCCTGCAGTAGCCATTTTTTGTAATTTGTGGTATTTTTTTGTCTCTCCAGCTTTTTACAACACACATGTTGAAGTATTTGGCTTTTTTTTACTGTGATTTTACCATGTCCTTCTCTATAAAGAAAAGCTGCTAGAAAAGAAGCGTTTTCAACCATAGGTTTTCCTAAAAAAAAAAAAAAGGCCACCGAATAACCCCATTTCTTCAGTGAGCCAAAACCTCCAGATGAAATTTGGCGTTGTTACAGTAAAGTCTGGAGAGTGTATGGGCCCTTCTGAGGACTTGGTCATGTAATACTGAGTTTTCCAGTGTTGGGAAAGTTTTTGGGGGATTTTTAGTTTTTTGTTGTGTGTTAGGATTGTAACTTGTTGGCATGGTCTGGAAACCACACGGAAATAGTCCATGGCAACATGGATTCCCATTGAAAACAATGGCAGGTGCAGCGTGGGTTTTAGCGCAGAATCGGTACAGAAATCTGTAGCAAATACCCACATATCAACATGGCCTTAGGGACAGTGCGGGATTCTCTTGGGGGACTATTATGGGGGCACTGGCGTGTCATCAGTAGTGGACAGTGGCTCAGGCTGCCTGAAGGAGATTGCTGCCACCAAAGTACAGTTCAATGTCAAGCCACGCCCACTTGTATCAAGCCACACCCACTGTGACCATGGTGGAGTCACCCCTTAGCTTTCCCCAGCTGCCCAGTACAGCTACAACCGCAGATGAGTAACATGTTGTAGGCGCCTGTGCGGTACCGCAATCGGTTCCCCGGCATTGTTTACCCCCATGGCACAGGCTGCAGTACGACACCGCCTTGTACTTCCTGGATGGGCGGGCACCGTATGCCAGAGCTCTCCCCACTAATGCCACACGCTTCCCCCACACAGCGCCTACCAGAAGCACCACCGCGAAAATGCTCCAGCCGATCACCAAGTCAGCCGCCATTTCGTCGCTTCCTGCTTCAGGCCCGCCGCCAGACCCCGTGACAGCTGCTCCGCCAGTAGCGGTGCGGCCGAATAAGCGCTACAGCGTCCAATCCGTTCACATCATGCGGCTTCCTTCCTGCGCACGGGATCAAGGAGGCGGAGCCGGGACTGCACTGCAAAAGCGTCCCCGTCACCATAGCAACAAGGAAAACCCCCTCAGCACGCTGTTATGGTTGAGACCGGTAAAAGCAGGTCCTCGGTAGTCTAGCCTTTTGGTTGTAGAGCAGGCTAGAAAGGACAGGGAAAAGGTCCACTTTTCCCTCCATGTGCCCCCTCATGCTTCATTATTGTGTATAATAAGATACCTCATGTCTTATTAAATCTCAAACCTCAAAAGTGCCACATTATAACATCCTGCACACGCGTTTTTGCAGTCCGTCAAAATACGGATACCAGCAGATGGTATGATTTTTTATTTTATTTTTTTACTGCAGACAAGTTAGAACCACCTATACCTCAGGTACCTCACACAGGGACCGTAATCTGTTACCGACAACATACACTATTCACAAAAAGTGAGCGATTTTTGGTCTTTTGTGGGTGAAATTTTCAGATGAACCTAAATTGCACTCTAACCTTTACCCTAAGTTCATGAACGCGCTGTAAAACGCTCAACACATGCAAACCAATGCTTCCCTATGGTACTGGTTCACATTTTCGCGTTTTACAGCGCGTTCGAGCGCGCTGTAAAACGCCCTACACATAAACAAGTACTTGAGCTTTTTTTGGGGCGTTTGTCGCACGTATTGTGATTGACACCACAGTAGTCAATCACAAGAACGCGCGTACGACGCACGTTTCCTATTTGCAAAAACGCGCTGAAAAACTCGTGTAAAATGCGCATTTCAAGAACGCTCAAGTCTGAACCCAGGGTTAGGCCCCTTTCACACGGGCGTGATTTCCGCGCGGGTGCAATGTGTGAGATGAACGCATTGCACCCGCACTGAATCCGGACCCGTTCATTTCTATGGGGTTATGCACATGAGCGGTGATTTTCACGCATCACTTTTGCGTTGCGTGAAAATCGCAGCATGCTCTATATTCTGCGTTTTTCACGCAACGCAGGCCCCGTAGAAGTGAATAGGGCTGTGGGAAAATCGCAAGCATCCGCAATCAAGTGCGGATGCAGTGCGATTTTCCCGCATGGTTGCTAAGAGACGGGACCCGATCTTTATTATTTTCCCTTATAACATGGTTATAAGGGAAAATAATAGCATTCTCACTACAGAATGCTTAGTAAAATGTGGATTAAGGGGTTAAAAATAAAAAAATGAACTCACCTTGTCCACTTGATTGCGTAGTTGCCGATCTCTTCTCTCTTCTTCAAGCATCAGCTGCCGGGTAAAGGAGAAGACCTCCGTAAAATCTAGCATGGCCATGCGATAAAAGAGAAGGAGCAAAAGTCACAGCACTTGGATATTCGACTGGCACTCTCCCTGACCATACATCGCCCAGGTAACAATCAAATTATCGCACCTACTCTTGTGATACCCTGGGAGCTAGAGCACGCGGAGTACGCTGGAGAACGCCGACTACACACTACCTTACCCGCGGCTCACCACATACATGGTCGGACGGAGAGGTAAGCCAATGCTTGTCCCAAACTACACTGAGGACTGGTATAATTGAAAAGTAATATATGAGGTGACGTTAATACAATATTAACTCCTGCAGAGAATCTATCAAAAACGTACATTAGCACGTCCTGATTTAACTTCTGATTTGCTGGGAATAATATTCCATCTACTGTTTGGAGCAAAATCTGAATTTAGCACTATGGACTCTCTGTTGGATTAAAAATATCTTTACAGGATTAGTCTGAAGATTTAGATGGATGCCGATATTCTGACTTATTGATTTCTAAGATATTCTGATAATCATCTGGTTATTGATCTGTCAGGCCCTACATTTGGGGTATGCTTGATGTTTTGTGTTTTTAAATTCTTATGTTATAATTTTTGTTGCATAGTGTTTTTAATAAATGTGAATCGATTATTACTATCCATTCATCTTTCTGGTTATTACTAGTCGGGTGTTGTGTGCTCGCCCCACCAAATGTGGTACCAGTAGCAAAACTTTTTGAACAGATGAGTGGTGTACTCTGCCTAGGGCTGAAGCGCCTAGTCCACATACCCATCTGGAGTGAGCCACCACATTTTTCTATTTGGATTTGCCTAGAGTAGAACCTACCTGACTGAGACCACCTTGGCGTGGGTAGGTGGGCACAGATTTGTTTTGATCAAAATATATTAGCTGAGGTCTCAGATTTTATTATTAGAGTGAGTGCTTAGTCCATGTATTATGTTTGCATCTATTGTTTTAGTGCATTATTTTCAGTGATTTTTTTTAAATGTAGCAATGCACATCCGATGTATTTATTATCATATTGTGCAGGATGTTTTGTATCTTTTTACATGTTTTTTATTTTTCTGTTTTGCTGATGGTGAAATCACCAAAAGAGGCCTGGATGTATTTCTGGAGTGTAATAATATTACAGGTTATAGTTATTAAATTTCTTGAGAAGGGTCTTTGATCCAGGGAGTATTCTGATTGCTCGATTGGACTGAATGGAATTTTTTTCCCCTAAAATGAGGAAAATTGGCTTCTACCTCACAGTTTTTTTTTTTTTTGCCTTGCTCTGGATCAACTTGCAGTATAACAGAGCCGCCGCCAGTTCTAAATGTAAGACAGCTTCCTAGCAGGCATATAAGAAGGTAAATGAGACAGGCCTACTGTTACGTTACTTTGCATCGGTCATCTAATAATATCTAAATTACTAAAGGTCATAAACACTTATTTAAGCCACATTCTTATCAGTAAGATCAGAATTGACCTATAATGAGTGTCAGATAAGGAGAGAAAGAGAAAGAAAATTCAGATCCTGTTACTAGAGAAACAGCCCTGTACAGAGAAAAGTGCTCCAAATGTTTTAATAAAGACCAAATGAAAAAATAGCTGAATAATGAGTACAATACAATAATAAAAAAAGCTTTGCCCCCAAAGCTGTACGTATGGGGTTATTTATCAAACAGGTGTGAAGTAGAACTGGCTTAGTTGCCCATAGCAACCAACCAGATTCCACCTTTCATTTTGACAACTTCTTTGGAAAATAAAAGGTGGAATCTGATTGGTTGCTATGGGCAACTAAGCCAGTTCTACTTTAGACTAGTTTGATAAATGACCCTAACAGTGAGGAGCTAATATGAGCATGCCAGGTCAATAAAATCTCTGTTACATAGTCCTGTATTTGGACAATGAGAGAGAAAATAAGGAAGGTAGTAACTGTGAACCTCATTATAAAGTTGCTTTCTCAAAACCAAGTGAGAAATGGTTGACCTCTGCTGCTGGCCATGTCTTTTTATAGATTCGGGGTCTTTGTGACATCATCAGTGACCAGGCAGTCCGTGATTGGCTGCAACCAGGGGCGTAATGATCGTGGTCGCAGAGGATGTGACCGCGACCGGGCCCGGCGGGGGAGGGGTCCACTGCGCTCACATGTAATGGGAGCACTCTGACGGGCACGGCATGAAGTACAGTGACAATGCTGGGCCCCGTCAGAGTGCTCTTCAAACATGTTTATTATGCGCCCGTGTGTGCACAGAGACAAGTGTGGGGAGGGAAGGGGTGCGCGCTCACCCGCCCAGCAGTTCTTGTCACTGCCAGGCTGTTTGTCTCCAGAGTGAAGCAGGGAGACCTCTCTGCTCCCTGCTTCACTTTTCTTCTGAGCTCCAGTGCTCCTCCTGCTGGCCGCACATGGTGCTGCTGGCTGTGGGAGGAGTGCTGAAAGCCCGGAATCGGCCTCCAGCACAGCCAGCAGCACGATATGATAGTGGGAGTTAGTCATCAGGGAAGAAGGTAAGTATGTGTTGTTGTTTTTTATTTTTTCAAGCAGACTGGAGGCAAAGGGGGGGGGGGTGTCATAACAAGAGTAAGGGGGCACCTAATCTGCCATAACTACTTTGAAGGGGCATATATGTGGGCATAACTACTATTAGGGAGCACATATCTGGGCAGAACTACTGTGAGGGAGCACATAATCTGGTATAACTACTGTAAGGGGCACATAACTGGGCATTACTACTGTGAGGGGGCACATATCTGGCCATAACAACTGTGAGGGGGCACATATCTGGCCATAACAACTGTGAGGGGGCACATATCTGGCCATACCACTGCAAGGGGGCACATATCTGGCCATAACCACTGTGATGGGGCACATATCTGGGCACAATTACTATGAGGGGGCACATAATCTGGCATAACTACTGTGAGGGGGCACATATTTGGCCATAACTACTATGAGGGGGCGATATCTGGGCATTACTACTGTGAAGGAGCACATATCTGGGCATAACTACAGTGAGGGCCACAAAAGTAGGCATAACTACTGTGATAGGAACAAAGGTGGGCATTACTGCTGTGAGGGGCCACAAGGAGGACATAACTATTTTGAAAGGACCACAATGTGGGCATTAGTACTGTGTGGTAGTGGGAAATGTCCTAGATTACCCTGCTATACATTGGCATGGCTCAGTCTTACAGGCCAGCACAGCGCCCCTGATGGTGATTTCATGGGGGCAGTCACCGTGCCTTCCTTATGTGACTAGTCATTTTTTTCTCTATCACCACAGGGACCTTGTTCTGGATCCAGCGGACATCATGCCGACGCCAGCAACACCATGGATGAGGTAGGGCCAGATTTTATTAGCACTGGGTGAAGGGCCGGCGCCACCTGTAAGGCGACCTAGTCAACCGCCTAGGGCGCAATTTAGCAGGGGGCGCCGCCGGAACCCAAACCTGGTTGGAAGGGAACTTACACTGGCGGCCGGCGCCCCGCTCTCATGCTGTGCCTCCTAAGCACTCTAAAAATTCCGCCCGGCGGCCGGCTGCTGCGCTTGCGTATGTCACACTCCTCCTGAGGAAGCTAAATACGCGAATCGCGCGTCGAGGAGCGCCTGTACTCTCCACTGCCACACTATTTTGTTAGGTAAGGTGAATAGCCTCTAACCTTTGGATGTTTGGTTATTTAATGTTTTGACCTTGTAGTTAGATATTGCCATTAGCCACGCACTGTTTTGTGGGCATTAATAGAAGGCCGCCGCAGTGTTGAGTCGTGTATGATATACCAGATTTGTCTGAACATGAATTAACTAACTACTGTGACATGCTTTTGTGGATTACTGCAGTGTATATATTTAGCATGGGCTACAGCATATCTGGTTGAGACCTTCACTGTCTTCATTAATGTGTATGGCTTATAATATTGTGGGAGCGTATTGTGTACCTGTTCTTGTCCCATAGCTTTTATTTATTTGATATATGTTTTTATGGTAAATAATGAATAAAATGTGGTTTTAATGAGAATCTTTGATTAGTGTTGTTTAACCCTTAAGGACTCAGCCCTATTTCACCCTAAGGACCCGGCCATTTTTGCAAATCTGACCAGTGTCACTTTATGTGGTGATAACTTTAAAACGCTTTTTCTTATCCAGGCCATTCTGAGATTGTTTTTCGACACATATTGTACTTCATAACAGTGGTAAAATAAAGTCGAAAAATTTCATTTTTATTTATAAAAAATACTAAATTGACTAAAAATTTTGAAAAATTTGCAATTTTCCAAGTTTCAATTTCTCTACTTCTATAATACATAGTAATACCACCAAAAAAGTTATTGATTTACATTCCCCATATGTCTACTTCATGTATCGATCATTTTGGGAATGCTATTTCATTTTTTGGGGACGTTACAAGGCTTAGAAGTTTAGAAGAAAATCTTGAAATTTTTCAGAAATTTTCAAAAACCCACTTTTTAGGGACCAGTTCAGGTCTGAAGTCACTTTGTGAGGCTTACATAATAGAAACCACCCAAAAATTACCCCATTCTAGAAACTACACCCCTCAAGGTATTCAAAACTGATTTTACAAACGTAATTAACCCTTTAGGTTTTCCACAAGAGTTAATGGCATATGGAGATAAAATTTCAGAATTTAGATTTTTTGAAAAATTTTCCATTTCAATCCATTTTTTCCAGTAACAAAGCAAGGGTTAACAGCCAAACAAATCTTAATATTTATTCCCCCGATTCTGTAGTTTGCACGAACACCCAATATGTGGTCGTAAACTGCTGTATGGCCAAACTGCAGGGCGCAGAAGGAAGGGAACGCCATATGGTTTTTGGAAGGTGGATTTTGCTGGACTGGTTTTTTGACACCATGTCCCATTTGAAGCCCCCCGATGCACCCCTAGAGTAGAAACTTCAGAAAAGTGACTTCATCGAAGAAACTACACCCTTCAAGGTATTCAAAACCAGTTTTACAAACTTTGGTAACCCTTTAGGTGTTTCTCAAGAGTTATTGGCAAAAGGAGATGAAATTTCAGAATTTCTATTTTTTGTTACCTTGTCTCAAAAAAAAAAAATATAGAGCAACCAAAAATCATATTTACCCTAAAATAGTACCAACAAAACTGACACCTTATCCCGTAGTTTCCAAAATGGGGTCACTTTTTGGGCGTTTCTACTGTAGGGGTGCATCAGGGGGGCTTCAAATGGGACATAGTGTCAAAAAACCAGTCCAGCAAAATCTGCCTTCTAAAAACCATATGGCATTCCCTTCCTTCTGTGCCCTGCTGTTTGGCCATACAGCAGTTTACGACCACATATGGGGTGTTTGTGCAAACAAGAGAATCAGGGCAATAAATATTGAGTTTTGTTTGGCTGTTAACCCTTGCTTTGTTACTGTAAAAATGGATTAAAATGGTAAATTTGCAAAAAAATTGCTGTTTTGGGACCGTTTTTATTTTTTGTTATTTACATCGTTGAACTGATAGGTTAGATTGTGTGCTATTTCTATAGAGCAGGTTGTAACGGACGCGGCAATACCAAATATGACTACTTTTTAGGGGTTTTTGTTTAAGTTTTACATAATAAAACATTTTTGAAAAAAATGATTTTTTAGTGTCTCCACATTCTGAAAGCCATAGTTTATTTTTTATTTTTTGGGCGACTGTCTTATGTAGGGGCTCATTTTTTGCAGGATGAGATGTCGGTTTGATTGGCACTATCTTGGGGTGCATGTGACATTTTGGTCGCTTGCTATTACACTTTTTGTGATGTAAGGTGACAAAAATGGCTTTTGACACCGTATTTATTATTATTTTTTTGATATGTTCAGCTGAGGGGTTAGGTCATGTGTTTTTTTTATAGAGCAGGTTGTGACGGACGCGGCAATACCTAATATGTATACTTTTTATTTATTTATATAAGTTTTACACAATAATATAATTTTTTAAAACAAAAATAAATCATGTTTTAGTGTCTCCATAGTTTGAGAGCCATATTTTTTTTTTTTTGGGCGATTGTCCTATGTAGGGGCTCATTGTTTGCGGGATGAGGTGGCGGTTAGATTGACACTATTTGGGGGTCATATGAATTTTTGATCGCTTGCTATGACACTTTTTGTGATGTAAGGTGACAAAAAAATGGCTTTTTGATAAAGTTTTTATTTAATTTTTTTTACAGTTTTCACTTGAGGGGTTAGGTCAGGTGATATTTTTATAGAGCAGATTCTTACGGACGTGGAGATACCCAATATGTCTACTTTTTAGTTTTTTTATACATTTAACACTAAAAAGCATTTTTGAAACAAAAAAAATCATGTTTTAGTCTGAGAAGCATATTTTTTTATTTTTTGGCCAATTGTTTTAGGTAGGGGCTCATTTTTTGCGGGATGAGATGGCGGTTTGATTGGCACTATTTTGGGAGGCATACGCTTTTTTGATCGCTTTGTATTACACTTTTAGTGATGTAAGTTGCCAAAAAATGGCTTATTTACACCATTTTTTTTTTTTTTTTCATGGCGTTCACCTGACGAGTTCAGTCATGTGATATTTTTATAGAGCAGATTTTTACGGACACGGCGATACCTAATATGTGTAGTATATTTTTTTTTTTTAATTTTTATTCAGTGATATGTGTTTTTTTTCATTTTTACTTTTTTTTCACTTTTTTACATTTTTTTTGACCCAGACCCACTTGGTTCTGAAAGATCCAGTGGATCTGGTGTCTGTATAATACAGTACAGTACACTATATAGTGCACTGTGCTGTATTTTGTACTTTACAAAGTCTGAATAGACCTTTAGCAGGTCTATTCAGACTTTCAGCACCATGGAGACAGGACGCTTCTGAAAGCATCCTGTCTCCATGGCAACCATCACTCACTGCCATAAGAGAGCAGCGGGTGATTGAAGCAGAGGGAGTGGAGCCCCCTCCCTCTGCGATCCCATCCTGTTGGGGGGCTGCAAAGGGCACAGCAGCCCCCCAATGGGAGAGGGAGGGAGCTCCCTCCCTGTTAACCCTTCCATACCACGGTCCGTACGGACCGCGGTACGGAAGGGGTTAAACGGCTGGCATCTGATCAAGCACAGATGCCAGCCGTTTCTATCAGAGTGTCAGCAATGTGCTGACACTCTGATAGACCCACTAGACACCAGGGAAACATTACAGAGGAGGCCTCCCGCCGCCCGCAACCAGCCCCCCTGCACCCCCGCAGCCGCAATATGATTGGGGGCTGCAGGGGGGGTTAAAAATAAACACTTTGGGGGCATTAACCCTCTGATCCCCGCGGTCACAGACCAGGGGGATCAGAGATCGCACTAGCGCTGCAAACCGCAGGTCTGAATTGACCTGCGGTTTGCAGCGATCGCCGATATGGAGGGGTCACAAGACCCCCTGGGCATTGTAACAAGGTACCTGCTGAATGATTTCAGCAGGTACCTTGTTCGATCACTGCCGGCTGAGCAGCAGTGATCGGAACTACTCATGACGTACCTGTACGTCATGGGTCCATAAGGACTCGGAAACCATGACGTACAGGTACATCATGCGTCCTTAAGGGGTTAAGTATCTATATGTAGCATAACAAAGCAAAGCATCACGTAATGGTGATCGCCACTTCACTGGCAGTTACATTTCAAGGAAGTGGGTGCATAAGTGCTCTAACAATCCACCCCGTTGCAAGCCTATCTCAAGCACTCTGCCAGAGCCTCATAATTGCTTGCCAGTGCCTACTTATTCTCTTTTCATGCCATCTACGGTATTTGCTCTCTCTGTTGCTCTCTCAGCTCTTACCCATCAAGGCATTGTGGATTCCGCAATACCTATTAAGATGCCCTTTCGTATTTGGCACCAACACTCTAGCAGCAGATTCTAAAAGTCCTGTAGGCTGTGATGTGGGGTCATCATGGATCATGCTTGTTTTCCAGAACACCCCACAGATACTCAGTCAGATTAAGATAAAGGAAATTTGGAGACTAAGTGAACACCTTGAACTGTTTGTCATCCACATGAAGGCAGGACCCATGCTTCAGAGCAGAACATTGTCCAGAGTATCACACTGGCTTGCCTTGTTTACCTACTGAATCGATACATGTGCATATGGCCATCCACATGATATAAAAAATATGATTCACCAGACCAGGCCACCTTCTTCCATTATTCTTTGGTCCAGGTCGGATGCTAACAAGTCCTTAGTAGGCGCTATCAGCAATGAATAGGTTAAGCACAGGCACTATGACTAGTCTACGACTATGTAGCCCCATACAATATTCTGAGTTCTGTCACCTTACTGTGCTAGCCAACATTAACTTTTTCAGAAATTAGTACAACAAAGCTTTTCTGTGTTATCAGACTGAGCCTTTGTCTACTGTATGCTTTCCACGCACATTGATGAGCCACATTACCCATTACTCTATTGCCAGTACACCGACTGTTCTTCCTTAAACCACTTTTGGTAGGCACTAACTACTGTACACCATTGTATATAGACTGAAACCTCTCCAGAAGACCTAATCTTTGAGAAGACCACACCGTTACTTCTTCAAAACTGGCATTTGTATGTAAATTTGGACAGCTTTCTGCATCCTGTATTGACTATTACAACATAGAATGGTTGTATCTCCATGACACATTTTTCCCACAATAGGAGAATATTAAATTAGTTTTTCCAGGAGTTCAGTAATGATGACTAGGGTTGAGCGAACTTGTATTTTAAGTTCGGCATACAAAGTTCGGGTTCGGGTTATCAAAGAATCCCGTTATGGATTCCGCCACCACGGACCATAACGGAATTTGGAATCCATAAGGGATTCTTCAATGAACCCGAGCGCTAAACTTAAAAACAAGTTTGCGCAACCGTCTTTCACTGCTCTACTTCCTTCTTCTCCTCCACACAAAGCACAGAACATCCGCCCATCATGTCACATGATCATTATACCAGCCCTTTACCACCTCTTATCCAATCCAGTACTGAGCCATGCCCCTTCACTGATCACATGATGGTGACGTCACCCCAGGTCCTTAGTGTTGTCCAAGGTTCGGGTTCATCGAAGAATCCCCTTATGGATTCAAAATTCCATTATGGTCCGTGGTAGCGGAATCCATAACGGATTCTTCGATAACCCCAACCCGAACTTTGGACGCCGAACTTAAATACAAGTTCGCTCAACCCTAATGATGACCTATCCTCAAGCCCAGGTTCATTTACTTGAATAGGACTGAGCTGCACGTAGGCCATGTGACCAATGAATGTGATGTCACTGGCCCATAAATAGGCTTTAGCGCTCACTTGAGTGACAAGGCCTCTTTGATTAGCTGATCAGCAGGCATGCCAGATGTCGGACCCCTCAAATCAGATGCAGTATTGATGACCTACCCTGAGGATAGGCCATCAATAATAAGCTCTCAGAAAACCGCTTGAATTAACCTACATACAGTAGGTACCAGTTATCAGACACACACAGTCATGTGACAGACCAGCTACTCCCAGCATACAAATCTTTAAACAATTAACAATATTTGTTTTCTAGCTTCTTTTTGCTGATTTGAGGAAGTAGTCTCTTGATCACAGAAACTGTGTGTCTGTACATGTGACCCTTTGCAATGTCACTGATTCATGTGTTTGACTTTTTGCGCAGAAGATAAATTATCCAGTGCTTTTGTTCAAAAAATCCAGCTGTCCCATGGCATCACGTGTTGACTTAGGAGTAAAACAGTTGCTGCTTGAGGGTTATTTTTGTCCTGATTATATATACTAAATTGTGGTTTGACTAAATTAACATCTTGATCTAATAACTGACAATTACAACCATATAATTTTTCCTTTTGTTTATGAAAGATGTTCCATAATTTTATTTACTTTTAAACTGTTATAACTTATGAGCTCAGTTTGGCGTGGACAATAAATTGCTTCTGTACTTTTTACTATGCTGTTACTGCCCAGTAGGCCACATGCACACGACTATAGCAGATCCGTGCCTGAATGTACGGGCACTGGCCGTGTGAATGGATCAGCATCCGCAGACAGCAGGCAAATGGTCGGTGCCCATGCATTGCAGTTTGCGGTCCGCAGCACGGGCACGGATGGAATTGTGGAGGCCTAACCTCCACAATTTCATAGGGAACAATGTATCTGAGATCCAACTATGTGAAGGTACTTTGAGATGCAATATTTTTGTAGGCAACAATACCTTTTCCCTCACAGAAAACAAAGGACCAAAGGACTTTTGTTTCGTTTTCAGCATTTGTCTTTTGAAAAAATTGGGATTTCTTCAGGTTTTCTTAAACCTGTGCCCAAACTGTGCATAGTTTATTTGAAACAATCCCCACCCCAGATTTTCAGTAACAACAATCAAACCCAAAATTACAGGAAAAAAAGGTGAAATGTTGAGAGATACATCTTTCTGAAATTATCCACCACCGTGAAAATAACAATTTTACCCCAGATGGTGGCAGATTATTGATAATATCCAAAGACAGATGGGGTCAATGTCTCTAAGACACAGGCAACAAACAAAGGTCACCAGTAGAGTGAACCTAGGGAGTCTTAGCACGGTCACATGTGTCAAAGGTTTCCTATCTCCAGAAACTCTGTCAGGGTGATTTACCTTAGGTTCAATTGACACTGGAAATTGTAGGAACAGCAACTACAGCAACATTTTGGCCAAGCGCAGCCTCTTGACATTAAAGTCTCTCAGCTAGATCTTGAATATATTGTGTTAAACCCGATGTTTGAGTAACAAGGCTAGGCTTCTGCTCCATAGAGTTATTTTTGGGTTGATGATTATGTTAGGGAAATAATTATAGTTGAGCGAACCTGAACTGTATAGTTCGGGTTCGTATCAAACTTTACGGTTTTCCGCACCCGGACGGGTTCGTTGTTTGGCGATTTCTCCCCGCTTTTTGGAAGGCTGCAGGGCAGCCAATCAACAAGCATTTCACTACTTTGCCCTAAGAAGCCATCACAGCCATGCCTACTATTGACATGGCTGTGATTGGCTAAGTGTGACCCAGCCTCTATATAAGCTGAAGTCACGTAGCGCTGCACTTCATTCTGCTGCTCTACCCTAGGTACACACCTAAGCGTTTTCAGCGCGCTCAAACGCGCTGTAAAACGCACAACATGTGGAAAGCCATGCTTCCCTATGGGCATGGTTCACATTTGGGCGTTTTACAGCGCGTTTGAACGCGCTGAAAAACGCCAGACGCTGACGCTTCAGCATGAGCTTCTTTTGGGCGTTTTAACGCACCTATGGACCATGCTGAAATAGAGGAGAATCACTGAATCGCGCGTATGATGCGCGTTTCTTAGTTTCAAAAACGCGCGTAAAACGCGCGTCATACGCGTGATTCAGAAACGCTTAGGTGTGTTCCCAGCCTTAGTGTAGGGACAGGTTGC
Organism: Bufotes viridis; assembly: GCA_033119425.1. Lineage (NCBI taxonomy): Eukaryota > Metazoa > Chordata > Amphibia > Anura > Bufonidae > Bufotes > Bufotes viridis. The sequence goes on from CM065592.1 coordinate 196,187,087, forward strand.
TGCTGCTGCTGTGAGGAAGAGATTAGGGAAGAGATCTGTTGAACTTGGTGGTGTTAAATCTTCAGCAATTATTGAGGGTGCTATGCTACATATTTGTACCCAGCCCTGAGCTCAGTGATTCTGCAAAATAATTTTGAATCCATCTGTTACTGAGGTGGGGGTCGGTGGCCATTTTAGCAACTGCATTGTCCTTGGAACTGCATGTGACCTGCATGTGTGCCAGCCTGCCAGGGACATCAGTCTAATTATATTTTGGTAGCTAAGTGGAGGAAAAATTCATTTTTCAGGAAGTTCAAGTCCCCTACATTACCTATTTTATGATTTAGTGGTGAAATTGTGCATTTATGTAGTTGGGGTAATAAACCAGTACTGTCGTGCCACAGAGCACTTTTGCATACAACGCTGAAAAACTGTTTTATAATTTTGCGGTGAAACACTGCATTTCTGTAGTTGGGGGAATAAATCCGTACTGCCTTACCACAAAGCACTTTTGCATACATCGCTGAAAAACTGTTTTATAATTTTGCGGTGACATACTACTTTTCTGTAGTTAGTGTAATAAACCCGTACTGTTGTGCCACAGAGCACGTTTGCATACAACGCTGAAAAACATGTTTTATAATTTTTAGTGTGACATACTGCATTTCTGTAGTTTGTTTCAATAAACAGTGGTTTTGTGCTATATAGCAGATCTGAGGCCTACCCTGTATTTCAGTCATTTTGAGTAACCTGTGGAACTTCATATTTACATAGTTGGTTGCAAAAACATCAGTTTTGTGGTAGATAGCACATTTGCGGTGTACGCTGCATTTCTGTACGCTGCAGTCAAATTAAACCATTAACCTCTGCTGTTACATTGTTGGTTTTGTTGATAGTGAAGTAATTGTTTTGATTTGCTCAGTTACACTGTTGTGTGACCTAAATAAATGTATTCTGTTTATGACATGGGCACTGACTTACTGTATAGTGAACTTAACTGTTGACTATTGGCAGTAAAATTGACACCTGAGATAAACCATCTGTTAGTTTGGTGGGTGAACGCAAATAATGAGAACATCAAATAAGGGATGTGCACGGGGACAATAAATATTTCAGTCAAAATAGAAGCTTAAAACAGATGTGCCAATTTAAAGGCCAAAAAGTGCCCTTTTGCAAATATGCTAACTCAATCAGTGCCTGTGCTATCCAAAGTGGTTAGAAGCATCCACTCCCTGCATCATAGAAAAACACACTTCAGCTCAGAACATCCCATCCCAGTGTCCCACACCTACCAACGTGTTTCGCCAAAAGTCTTTGTCAGTGGAAAGTGAGGGACAGTGGTATGGGTGCATATATATATACAGTGGATATAAAAGTCTACACACCCCTGTTAAAATGTCAGGTTTCTATGGTGTAAAAATGAGACGAAGATAAATCATTTCAGAACTTTTTCCACCTTTAATGTGACCTATAAACTGTACCACTCAATTGAAAAACAAACTGAAATCTTTTAGGTGGACGGAAGAAAAAAACTAAAATAATGTGATTGCATAAGTGTGCATTTAACTGGGGGTGTAGCTGTGTTCAGAATTAAGCAATCACATTCAAAATCATGTTAAATAGGAGTCAGCATACCCCTGCCATCATTTACAGTGATTCTGATTAACCCCAAATAAAGTTCAGCTGCTCTAGTTGGTCTTTCCTGAAATTTTCTTAGTCGTATCCCACAAAAGCCATGGTCCACAGAGAGCTTCCAAAGCATCAGAGGGATCTCATTATTAAAAGGTATCAGTCAGGAGAAGGGTACAAAAGAATAAGATATACAATGGAACACAGTGAAGACAGTCATCATCAAGTGGAGAAAATATGGCACAACAGTATCCACTGTATAGGTAGGTGATTATCCCATAAATCAAGTCACCTGTTTGGCATGTAACCCTGCCTGCATCCTCGTTCCCGGTTTGTTTTAGTGCCTCCCCCATCCACCAACATATCAGGTCACGTGGGGGTAATCTTGTACCTCGGTTGGAGCTCGTCGTAACTCGTGGTCTTGAGAGACCAACCATGAGACGCACGCTGCTGTATGGAAAGGACTCACTTAATCTATGTGTGTTACATCATGCTATGAAGGCGTGCTCTTAACACATGCCGCTACGAATATTCAGCTTTTCCACATTATCATATGAGAATATGTACACAGTGACAAGTACAGTAGGGAAACATAAGTAAAAAAAATATATATATAAAGATCATTGCGTCACGTGACCTCACCACCGTATTCAGGTCACGCCACACAATAAATGGTACATATTATTCAAAGGTGAAAGACTTGTTTCGGACACTAAACACGTGACTGTGTCATATGACCGACACGTCACGTGAGTTTTGTAAATACAAGCCGCTAGAGTTGAGCAAACACCTGGAAGTTCGGGTTCACCGGGTTCAGCCGAACTTCGTCGCAGACAGGGCTGTGGAGTCGGAGTCGAGTCGAGTCGGAGGCAATTTTGGGTACCTGGAGTCGGAGTCGGAGTCGGCAAAAATGGACCGACTCCGACTCCTACTAGATTTAAATTGGAATAAAAAAATTGGAATAAAAAAAAGCAAGTTTAAATGTCCCAATTCAGATAAAGTTATAATTAATTACTTCTCTACTGTAAGAATAAAGGCCAATGCATGCAGTGCGTCACGTTACCGCTAAACAAAGACGTTAAGTGACCGTGAAGAAGCATGCTTTTCATATGCTTTACTATGCAGTTAAAGGGACACTGACAGGCTGATTTACCGGCTAAAGATATATCTGCTGGTATTCATCAGAGGATTAGGAATACAACTAGACGACTGTTACCCCCAGTTGAGGTTTACTTGTGTTTAAAAATGTTTTAATCAATATGCAAATTCTCTACCTTTGTGCCCAAGGGGCAGGCGCACATGTAGAGTACTGGCAGCACTAGACAGGACTAGGTAGCGAGGAGGAAGAGAGAAAGCTGGCACAGCCTCAGCATAGCCAGACGAGGCTGCTGCCAGCACTCTACACGTGCGCCTGCGCAGGAATTCAGCGTTCGGCTAGCCTGAAAAAAAGGCCAGTGCAGTGAATAATAACGAGGGAAACAGCGCTGGGAAAATGTACTTCGGGCAAGGCTAAGCACAAATCCGCAGGAGACGCTGCCCCATTGGGCACAAAGATAGTAAATTTGCATACAGATTAAAATGTTTTTAAACACAAGTACAGCTTAACTGGGGTAACATTAGTATAGTTTTATTCCTAATTCTCTGATGAATACCAGTATATATATATCTTTAGCTGGAAAATCAGCCTGTCAGTGTCCCTTTAAGGAGCGGCAATACTTACACTTTCCATTGTCTTGTGGTCTGCTGTTACAGGGACCCCATGGTTATCCTAGCCTCTCACTGATAACTGATTAAGGACTGGAGACACTTGTATAAGTGAAGGGAATGGATAGTCAATAGTTCAAGACTGAAGCTGTAAACCATTTGAAAAACTGCTATCATTCAGCTAAGGCTATAAAACATGTAAACTCAGATTGTTAGCTTAAATTTTAAACATGACTATGGGATTCTACTAGGAAAATCATGTTTTAAAATAAATGCCCCTTCCCCTGCCCCTTCCTGGATCCTCCCACTGCTCTATCTTAAGCAGAAGATCAGCACACAAAGGAGAAGGCAGCAGCTTCTGCTCAACTACCTCTCTGTGCTAGAGGAGATTAGAAGAACTTGGTGGAACAGCTTCGTATTTGCATATTATATACAGAGGAGTCGGAGTCGAGGAGTCGGAGTCGGAGTCGGAAGTTTCAAAATCTGAGGAGTCGGAGTCGGAGTCGGACAATTTATCTACCGACTCCACAGCCCTGGTCGCAGACTTCGAGTTCGGGACCGAACTTGACCCCGAACACTATTAAAGTCAATGGGGACCTGAACTTTAGGGCACTAAAATGGCTCTAAAAAAGTTATGGAAAGGGCTAGTGTGCTGCAAAAGGAAGCAAAATGGCGGTAAGAGCTGGACAATTGCCCTGCAAACAAATGTGGATAGGGAAATGACTTAAAATAACATAAAATACATAAAAATTTAAAATAATAATCTTGTACTAGGAGAAAAGAGATCCATATGGAGTAGGAGGTTGAGAAGGCGGTCGACGTGGCGGTGTAGGTGAAAGCGGTGGTGGAGGAGGTAGTCGCCAACAACACTGTTTTTTTTTTTATTTGGGTAGACCCCAAAACATTGGGAAATATAGAAAAGAAAACAAAGAGAATGTGTGCTGGAGTATAACAAAGGCTGGATGAGGCCGGTATATTTGGACACCCAGAAGTTGAATGGGGCAGACCCTTCAGTCAGTACGTGTAGGCGTGTGCACACATACTGTTCCAGCAATGTTGCTGAAATGCTACCTCCTGCTGAGATGTTCCATATCAGCTGGTGGTGCTGGTTCTTGTGGCATGCCCACAAAGCTATTCCACATTTCGGCCATGCTAACCCCTGCCTTCTGAGGCGCTGGCGGTTCTGAGGCCCCGGTGTCAGGTGGGAATGCCATCAGCAGCGCATCTACCAGCGTGCAGAATATATTTCCCAGTCAGGTATGCAGTGCAGCAGGAACGCACCCTCCAAGCCACTTGTAAATTACATGCCTGATAATTGTGGAAATGTCCATCCACAATCTAAGAGCTGGATTTACTGATTTTCTTTCACTCTCAGAAATGGAGTGCAGGCTGCAAAGGTACCTTATGGCAAAAAAAAATAAGTGATTTTTTTTTTTCACCCACAATGTCCCAGTTGTATTTACTGATTAGATTTCACTCTCAGAAATGGAGCGCAGGCCAAAAAGGTACTTTATGGCAAAAAAAAGTGATTTTTTTTTTTTTACCCACAAAGTCCCAGTTGTGTTTACTGTTTATATTTCACTCTCAGAAATGGAGTGCAGGCCGCAAAGGTACTTTATGGCAAAAAGGAAGGAATTTTTCACCCACAATGTCCTAGTTGTATTTACTGACCATATATTTCACTCTCAGAAATGGAGTGCAGGCCGCAAAGGTACTTTATGGCAAAAAAAAAGAGATTTTTTTAAACCAGAATGTCCCAGTTGTATTTACTGATTATATTTCACTCTCAGAAATAGAGTGCAGAGCGCAAAGGTATTTTATGGCAAAAAAAGTGTTTTTTAAACCAAAATGTCCCAGTTGTATTTACTGATTACCTGTATTTTCACCCTATAAGGCGACCGGCCCATAAGACGCACCTAGGTTTTTGGGGAGGTAAATAAGAAAAAAATTTTTAACCAAAAGGTGTGCTTTTGGTAGGTTTTGAACTAATGGTGGTCTGTGCATGACACTATTACTGGGGATCTGTGGATGGCACTATTATGGGGGATCTGTGGGTGGCACTGTTATGGGGGGGATCTGGGGATGGCACTGTTATGGGGGATCTGTGGATTATGCACTGTTATGGGGGATCTGGGGATGGCACTGTTATTGGGGGAATCTGTGGATAACACACTGTTATGGGGGATCTGTGGATGATGCACTGTTATGGGGGATCTGCGGATGACACACTGTTATGGGGGATCTGCGGATGACACACTGTTATGGGGGATCTGTGGATGGCACTGTTATGGGGGAATCTGTGGATGGCATTGTTATGGGGGATCTGTAGATGGCACTGTTATGGGGGATCTGTGGATTGCACTGTTATTGGGTATATGTGGATGGCACTGTTATATATGTGTCATCCACAGATCACTCACCCTATAACAGTGCCATCCACAGACCCCCACCCTTTACAGTGCCATCCACAGATGTCCCACATAAAAGTGTCATCTATAGATCCCCCTGCCGCTCCAGTGCTGCCTTATGCAAATATAAAATGTCTCATTAAATTAAAGGTGATTAAATGATTAAACATGCCCCTCACTTGTAATATTACCGAACACAGTAACAGCTTCTGTACAACGCAGGCAGGCCGGGCGGCAGCGTGACTCCCTGACATCACGTGCCTGCGCCACCTGCTTCATTTATAAAGTAGGCACGTGACATCAGGGAGTTGCGCTGTCGCCCGCCCGGCCTGCCTGCAGCGTACAGAAGCTGTTACTGTGTTCGGTAATATTACAAGTGAGAGGGCATGTTTACTCGTTTAATCACCTTTAATTTAATGAGCTCCTCCTCCCAGTCTCTCCCCGCTCATACATCACAGACTTCGATGTAAAATGACAGCATTCGCCCCATAAGACGCAGGGACATTTTCCCCCCATTTTTGAGGGAAAAAAGTGCGACTTATGGGGCAAAAAATACAGTATATTTCACTATCAGAAATGCAGTACATGCCACAGACATACTTTTTAGCAAAAAAAAATTTGTCCCCCCAGAATCTAACTGATGGATTTAAAAAAATTTGAATGTGTCACCCCCTGGGTCCCTGAATTCACAGACGGATTACCTATATCATTTTCCCTACCCCTGGCACATATGCAGTGCAGGTTCACTTAACAAATGGGTATATCTCGCCCACTGAACTACAAGAACAGGATTAAATTATTGTACCTGGCACATATGCAGGTGCAAGTGCACTGGACTTGTACAAAATGGCCGCCGACGCCCACCTAACTAACAGACCGATTAAAACTTATTTTTCTGTGTCACTGGGTTCAGGGCAGGGTACAAAAATGTTGCATTGCACCTCACAAAAAATTGCTGTAGATCGCAGACTTAACACCAAGCTCTGATATCAAATTCTTTCCTAATCTCTTCTTCACAGCAACAACATCCTATCCCTACACTAGCAAGATCTGATGTGACATGCGGCGATACGTGACTCCAGCTATATAGATGCTGGGTCACATGTGCACTTGCTAATCACAGCCATGCCATTAGTAGGCATGGCTGTGATTGCTTCTAAGGGCAAACATCTTAAAAGCTTGTTGATTGGCTGCCCAGCAGCCTTTCAACAAGCGATTAAAAGGCCGAACCTGAACTTTTACGGGAAAGTTCGGGTCCGGGTCCGGTACAAAAACCCTAAAGTCGGTATGAGCCCGAACTTTGCAGTTCGGGTTTGCTCAACACTAGAGTTGAGCGAACTTGTATTTTAAGTTCGGCGTCCAAAGTTCGGGTTAGGGTTATCGAAGAATCCCATTATGGATTCCGCTACCACGGACCATAACGGCATTTGGAATCCATAGAGGGATTCTTCAATGAACCCGAACCTTGGACAACACTAAGAACATGGGGTGACGTCACCGTCATGTGATCAGTGCAGGGCGTGGCTCAGTACTGGATCACCTCTTATCCAATCCAGTGCTGAGCCACGCCCTGTACTGATCACATGACGGTGACATCACCCCAGGTCCTAGTGTTGTCCAAGGTTCGGGTTCATTGAAGAATCCCTTATGGATCTCAAATGCCGCTATGGTCCGTGGTAGCGGAATCCATAACGGATTCTTCGGTAATCCGAACCCAGACCTTTAGACGCACGAACTTAAGATGTCGCTCAACTCTACTCAACATACAAGCCACTTATATACAACTGTGGAGATCTAGCACACCATTTAAGGGACATTTATCTCACATAAAGGGAACCTGGTAATGGTGATTCAAGAAATGAGATTATACCCTATGGTAGTAAGAGGACTTTTGGGAATAGGGAAGGAGGGAGGAGGGGAGGAGGCAGGGGTGGTTGGGAGGGTTTCCCCACCCCTCCAAATGGGCCATGAGAGAAATCAACCTATCATATAAAGAGATACATTGTAACCCATACAAACACTATTATTATGTTGTTATTAATAAACCAAATATACCTACACATAAGTGTTATAAACACAACCCAAATTGAATACTACAGTGTATATACTGAGAAAGTGACATACGTGGCACACGTGAGAGATGCAAAATAAAGTGACTGTGCTTCCTATTAAAACTATAGACGTCACAGATTACTACCCTATTAAAACGTAGCCTTTATTAGTTAATATTAGATCATTAGATCATTATCCACCCATATCGCTATACTTCATCTACTGACTCCTGTTAACATCTATGCAAGCCTGGCATTTACGTGGGACATGAAAGTATTGTGGATACACTGCCCGCTGTGACAACAATTAACATATCACTAACATTATGCACTCCCAGACGTGGGGTGTATATCTGACATCTTATATTTGATATCTTGTATACTTTGGTGGATTATAAGACATGATTGACCATATGCTGCACTGTTGGGCTTCATTGATCAAAGAGTGCGTTATATAATCCGTACCAACATTGATGTGTTTTATGGATGAGGGAGTCTTTTCGTTGATATCTATTTATTTATCCCTTTAAGGGGCGCCACCCGGCTATTTCATCACATTATCATTTCTTACTTTCTTTGATTGATATTGATTTGTCCATTAATTCCTGCCTGTAAGCAAGTAACTTTGCTGGTACAGTGGCTTGGTTGAATTATGTGGTCGGATTGTCAAAGTCGCAACTTTGGTTTTGTGTCCTCTGATGAGCCCAGGGAGATTGTTGGGCAAAACATGTTGGGACCAAGGGACCTATTGATAAAGTGAAAAACGAATTGTGTATCATGGTATCTACTTATATTGGTAAGGAGGTGTCTTCTTGTACAAAGATTGACTGTATCCGACAAATCTGTACTTTATGGTATCATTTGACAAATATATATATATATATATATATATATATATATATATATTTTGTTTTTGTTTATATCAGAGATTTACTATTTTTCGTATTTAGGGTAGGTTATCTAATTACAGACCCACGTTTGGCCGTCTAGCAAGACTCTAGCTACAAACACTCTTTCCCCCACTTTTCAGGGCCATCCAAGGGCAAATAGGAGGTTCCGGAACAAGGGATCGCCCTTATCGGGGCGGCTATTGTGTTTTAAGTATAGGGCTAACATCTAGCTGCCCACACCTGTACCGACAAAACAGCCCCTTCTTTGTTTACGTGGGGAAGACATTATCCTTTATTATTTTTCCTTTTTTTTTTTTTTTGTCTTCGATTTTTGGGGTTTCTTTTAACCGTATAACTAATAAAGGCAACGTTTTAATACGGTAGTAATCTGTGACGTCTCTAGTGGATATATACTATCCCTAATATATTTAAACCCACTGACAGGTGATTGTCTGAACTATGATTTTTGTATTAAAACTATTTATATATATATATATATATATATATATATATAAATCTGTCTAGACGTTCTTTATGCGCGACCAAATGACTGGACCGATCTTCACCAAATTTGGCACACGGGTACATCAGGTGTCCGGGAAGGTTTTAGACCAGGTCTCAGCTCTCTAGGATGTACGGTTCCTGAGATATTCCCAAAAATGGCCTGCATTATAGCCAGTACAAGCCGGCAAGCTTTTCACTTAAATCCAAACTGTAATTTACATGGTCACATGTCCCTTATCAGCCAATAGAAGCTCGCTGGCAGTTTGTCTCCACACACACACAGTTTTACTCCAGGTAACCATAACAATCCAGCCATGTTTCCTCACTGCTGTAGATGACGTTTAAAGGAAATCTGTCACCAGGATAATCACTATAGAAGTAAAGCCAGGGCCTAATAGCACTTAGTACCTTATTTCCTGAGGTTTCCATAACATCTTGGCCATTTCTCTTCCCTGCAGCAGGTCAGCTTTAAACGGGCAGGGCACTGTGGATGACACTGTTAAGGGAGCGGAATGCTATGGAGGTCACAGTTCAGGGGAAAGTAGGGTGGCCATTCAAGTCACCCTTAAAACCCCGTCCCCAGGTCCAGATAAGCCACACCTCTGATTCTGTTAGGTCATGCCCCTCCCCTCCTGAGGTGGGAGGGACAGTGATTTTCTCCCTGCAGCTCACAATCAGACCGAACTGTGCTGCTGTCTTAGAGTGAGCTGTTTAAAAGGACACACCCCCATACTTTCAGGCCACGCCCCTTATCACTAAGTGAACAGGGATTAAAAAATAAAGTTAAAAATCAACTTTTAGGTCCGCTCAAGCCAAACCCCCGATATGTTTAGGACACACCCCTCTCCCTCTACAGCCAATGAGTATTAACAAAATTAAGTTAAAAATCAACTTCTGTCAGCTGCAGAGGTGGGAGGGACGGTGACTTTCTTTGCAGCTCACACTCAGAGAGGACTGTGCTGCTGTCTTAGATTGAGATGTTCAAAGGACACGCCCCAATCCAGTTAGGCCATGCCCCTCCCACTCAGCCAACAGGGATTGAAAAACTAAAGTTAAAAATCAACTACTAATCAACACAGCGCAGCAGAGAGGATATGATTAGATACACAGCTCACCAGACAGTATCACACAGGATAGAATATTAGATACACGCTCAGCAGACAGTATCACACAGGAAAGAATATTAGATACACGCTCAGCAGACAGTATCACACAGGATAGGATTAGATACACAGTTTAGCAGACAGTATCATACAACATAAGATTAGATTCACAACTCAGCAGATAGTATCACACAGGCTAGGATTAGATACACAGCTCAGCAGACAGCATCACACAACATAAGATTAGATACACAGCTTAGCAGATAATATCACACAGGATAGGATTAGATACACAGCTCAGAAGACAGTATCACACAACATAAGATTAGATACACAGCTCAGCAGATGGTATCACCCAGGACAGGATTAGATACACAACTCAGCAGACAGTGGGGCGGGGCACTGTAGAGGTCACTGTTATGGGGGATACTGTTGATATCTTTTTACGACACACGGAAACGAAATAGATGAAATATACCCGTGCGAAGCCGGGTCCTTCTGCTAGTATGTGAGAAACCCGAAAGAAAGAGGGGGGAGGGAGGGGGGATGGAAGAAGAGGTTTTCTGTCTCCATCCTTTAACTTAAGTCCACATAGGAAGTTGTCATATTCTCAAATAGACTGCAGGAACATTCCTGCAGACAGTTATATACAAAATAAAAGAAGTGCAAAATGACATAATATTCCTTACAACATTACGGAAAAGGTACATAGCTATTGTACTCATTTAATCCACACGGGATAAAGTACCTAATTTATGTATCCACATGGTTTCCTTCTGTGCCAGGACTTCTTCCAATTTGCGCCTCTGGCAGTCTGATACACTCGGTCGATTGCTCTAATTTTCAACCCACTCGTGTCACTGTTGTGTTTCAATTTGAAGTGTCTAGGCAATTGTTTGAGATGTGAAGTAAACTCCTCATCTGCTGCAGAAGCAATATCCCGGACATGTTCACATACTCTTTTTTAAATTCTCTTGTAGTCATTCCGATATATATTTTCCCACATGGACATGTGGCACGGTATATCACACGAATAGTGGAACAATTGTGGGGAATCTTGTGGGTGATTTTATAAATTATAAGTTGTTTGTCCTGTGGCATCCTGGAAGAAATCACATTTCATTACATTCGGGCATGCAACATACCGTCCACATGGGGACATCGCCATTTTGGCCCCTTGAACCGAAGGCCTTCCCAGGCTGCTCGCCCCTGTGATAATTCCAAACCAACATATCCCTCAGGCTTTTAGATCTTCTATAAGTTATTACTGGTTGAGTTGCTAAGTATTTTTTAAACATCTATCCAAGAGAAGAATTAACCAATATTTCTTCATGATGTTGCACATTTGCTCAGATCTGGAGTTGAAAGTGATGATAAATCTTATTTCCTCTGATTGTTTCGTGAGGTCTCTTCATGTGTAATAGCTCGTCCCGATTGGCTCGCATTGCTCGAGAATAGGCTTTTCTGATTGCTCTCCTGCCATAGCCTCTGTTCTGGAATCTAATCGACAGTTCCTCCGCTTGTTTCCTGAAAGTCTGCTCTTCTGAGCAAATACGTCTTGTACGTAGAAACTGTCCCACAGGGATGTTGTTAATGAGATGTCATGGATGGGCTAAAGTGGCATGTAGTAGTGTATTTGTTGCCGTAGGTTTCCTAAATTGATCTGTTTGAATCAATCCATCCCTATCAATCATCAGTTATTATGAAATGAATTATATATATATATCTATATATATATATATATATATATATATATATATATAGACAGGTATCTCACAAAAGTGAGTACACCCCTCATATTTTTGTAAATATTTTATTCTATCTTTTCATGGGACAACACTGCAGATATGACACTTTGATACAATGTAAAGTAGTCAGTGTACAGCTTGTATAAAAGTGTAAATTTGGTGTGCCCTCATAATAACTCAACACCCAGTCATTACTATTTAAACCATTGGCAACAAAAGTGAGTACACCCCTAAGTAAAAATGGCGAAATTGTGCAAAAATTTGCCATTTTTCCGGCCTGGTGTCATGTGACTCATTAGTGTTACAAGATCTCAGGTGTGAGTGAAAAGCAGGTATGTTAAATTTGGTGTTATCGCTCTCACACTCTCTCATACTGGTCACTGTAAGTTTAACATGGCACCTCATGGCAAAGAACTTTCTGAGGATCTTAACTGTATCCTGACTGCCGAACGCAGGGCTGCGTCGTGCAGGCGACCGGGATGTTCCCCCTTGACGTGTCGGCGCGTCATCTCGCGAGAGGCGAGATTTGCTGTGAACGCGCGCGCATTCACAGCAGCTCGGCAGCTGTACTGCAGCCTGCCAGTGATGATCAATCGCTGGCAGGCTGTAGATGTAAAATAAAAAGCATCAAACATATATATCAGACGCTGTTTTGTTAACAGCGTCTGATATACCTGCTACCTGGTCCTCTGGTGGTCCCATTTGCTGGGATCGACAACCAGAGGACCAGGTAGCTATGTAAAGTAGCACCAAGCACCACACTACACCCCCGTCACTTATTAACCCCTGATCACCCCATATAGACTCCCTGATCACCCCCTGTCATTGATCACCCCCTGTATGGCTCTATTCAGACGTCCGTATGTGTTTGCGCAAAACACGGACACCGGAAATGTGCTGTCCACATTTTGCAGATCCGCACATTGCCAGAACTATATAGAAAATGCCTTTTCTTGTCCACAATTGCGGACAAGAATAGGACATGTTCTATATTTTTGCGAAACGGAAGTGCGGACACGGAAGTGCGGATCTGCAATTCCGGATCCGAGCGGGACAAAGTCTGTCCCCATAGAAATGAATGGGTCCGCAATTCCGTTCCGCAAACAGAATTGCGGACGTGTGAATGGGGCATATGGGTCCCTTATCACCGCCAGTTAGTTAGCTACTTGTTAGGTAGTTAGCGCCCAGCCCACCGCACCGCAGTCACTGATTTTGGCAGAGATTTTTTCATTCACATTGATCGATGCGAATGAAGAAATCTGTGCCGTTCATTTATTTTATTTTTTCAGCCCAGAGGCTGAACGGAAAAAAATAATCTTATTACCCGTATGCTCAATATAAGGAGAATAGCAGAAACTCCTCATGCTGGCCATACATGTAATGATTGCGGAGGCAGCTCAAATGCCAGGGCAGTACAAACACCTCACATGTGACCCCATTTTAGAAAGTAGACACCCCAAGGTATTCCGTGAGGGGTATGGTGAGTTCATGTAAAATTTTATTTTTTGTCACAAGTTAGTGGAATATGAGACTTTGTAAAAAGTCTGCTAACTTGTGCCAAAAATAAATAAATTTCTGTGAACTCGCCATGCACCTCACGGAATACCTTGGGGTGTCTTCTTTCCAAAATGGGGTCACATGTGGGGTATTTATACTGGCCTGGCATTTTAGGGGCCCTAAAGCGTCAGAATCCAAATGCGTAAAAATGCCCTGTGAAATCCTATAGGTACTCGTTGGAATTAGGGCCCCTTTGCGCATCTTAGCTGCAAAAAAGTGTCACACATGTGGTATCGCCGTACTCAGGAGAAGTAGGGCAATGTGTTTTGGGGTGTATTCTTATGTATACCCATACTTTGTGTATGTAAACGACAACTTTTTAAATTTCTTTATACAAAGTTGACAATTTACAGAGATATTTCTCTCACCCAGCATGGGTATATGTACAAATACACCCCAAAACACATTGCCCTACTTCTCCTGAGTACGGCGATACCACATAAGTGACTCTTTTTTGCAGCCTGGGTGCACAAAGGGGCCCAAATTCCAATGAGTACCTTTAGGTTTTACATGGCTGCTCACAATTTAGCCCCGCCCAAAATGCCAGAACAGTAAACACACCCCACAAATGAGCCCATTTCTGAAAGTAGACACCCCAAGGTATTCACTGAGGGGCATAGTGAGTCTGTGGAGATTTATTTTTTTTGCCAGAAGTTAGCAGAAATGGAAACTTTATTATTATTTTTTTCCTCAGAAAGTGTCATTTTCTGCTAACTTGTGAAAAAAAATGAAATGATACATAAACTCACCATGTCTCTCCGCGAATACCTTGGGGTGTCTTCTTTCTAAAATGGTGTCATTTGGGGGTATTTATACTTTCCTGGCATTCTAGCACCTGAAGAAACATGACAGGTGCTCAGAAAGTCAGAGCTGCTTCAAAATGCGGAAATTCACTTTTTGCACCATAGTTTGTAAATGCTATAACTTTTACCCAAACCAATAAATATACACTTATTGGATTTTTTTTATCAAAGACATGTAGAGCAATGCATTTATAGAAAAATTTATATAGAAATGTATTTTTTTTTTAAAAAATTTACAACAGAAAGTGAAAAATGTAATTTTTTTGCAAACATTTCAGTCATTTTTGATTAATAGCAAAAAAAGTTAAAATGTCAGCAGAAATGAAATACCACCAAATGAAAGCTCTATTAGTGAGAAGAAAAGGAGGTAAAATTTATTTGGGTGGTAAGTTGCATGACCGAGCAATAAACTGTGAAATAGTGTAGTGCAGAATTGCAAAAAGTGGTCTGGTCATTAAGGGTGTTTAAGCTAGGGGGGCTGAGGTGGTTAAGAAAAGAATTGTTACTCTACATAAAGATTGCCTAGGCTATAAGAAGATTGCCCACACCCTAAAACTGAGCTGAACAGCACAGTGGCCAAGATCATACAGCGGTTTAACAAGACAGGTTCCATCAGAACAGGCCTTGCCACTGTCTACCAAATAAGCTAAGTGCACAAGCTCTGCATCATATCCAGAGGTTGTCTTTTAAAAATAAACATATGTGTCTATGAGTGTTGCCAGCATTACTGCAGAGGATAAAGTGGTTGTGGGTTAGCCTGTCAATGCTCAGACCATATGCCTCACACTGCATCAAATTGGTCTGCATGGCTGTTGTCCCAGAAGGAAACCTCCTTTAAAGATGATGCACAAGAAAGTCCGCAAACAGTTTGCTAAAGACAAGCAGACTAAGGACATGATTACTGGAGCCATGTCCTGTGTTCAGATGAGACCAAGATAAACTTATTTGGCTCAGATGGTGTCAAGTGTGTGTGATGGCAATCAGGTGAGGAGTACAAAGACAAGTGTGTCTTGCCTACAGTCAAGCATGGTGGTGGGAATGTCATGGTTTGCGCCTGCATGAGTACTGCCGGCTGTGGGAGCTACAGTTCATTGAGGGAACCATGAATGCCAACATGTCCTGTGACATACTAAAGCAGGGCATGATCCCCTCTCTTCAGAAACTGGGCTGCAGGGCAGTATTCCAACATGATAATGACCCCAAACACACCTCCAAGACGACCACTGCCATGCTAAAGAAACTGAGGGTAAAGGTGCTGGACTGGCCAAGCATGTCTCCAGACCTAAACCCTTTTGAGCATCTATGGGGCATCCTCAAGCGGAAGGTTGAGGAACGCAAGTTCTCTAACATCCATCAGCTCCGTGATGTCTCATGGAGAAGTGGAATAGGATTCCAGTGACAACCTGTGAAGCTCTAGTGAACTCCATGCCCAAGAGATTTAAGGCAGTGCTGGAAAATAATGGTGGCCACACAAAATATTGACACTTTCTCAGTATATACACTGTAGTATTCAATTTAGGTTGTGTAGGTATATTTGGTTTATTAATAACAACATAATAATAGTGTTTGTATGGGTTACAATGTATCTCTTTATATGATAGGTTGATTTCTCTCATGGCTTATTGGGGGCCCTCTCTCTTCCTCCCAACATCCCCTCCCTCCCTCCTTCCCTTTTCCCAAAAGTCCTCTTACTACCATAGGGTAGAATCTAATTTTATGGATCACCATTACCGGGTTCCCTTTATGTGAGATAAATGTCCCTTAAATGGTGTGCTAGATCTCCACAGTTGTATATAGCGGCTTGTAGTGTTGAGCAAACCTGAACTGCAAAGTTCGGGCTCGTACCGGACTTTAGGGTTTTTGTACCCGGACCCGAACCGGAACTTTCCGTAAAAGTTCGGGTTCGGTGTTCGCCTTTAATAAAGCTTGTTGAAAAGCTGCAGGGCAGCCAATCAACAAGCATTTAAGATGTTGCCCTTAGAAGCGATCACAGCCATGCCTACTAATGGACACTCACACTTATGGACACTCCCAAAATGCCTCATAAGAGAAGGACTCCAACTAGGAACATCGGAGAGGCTAGATGAGACATCAGCTTTGTGATTCTTGTTGGCACGGAGCAGTGCCATAGGAGAGATGAGGGCTTACAGAGTCCCTAGTGTAAATGCTGAAGACCAATCAATCTCAGGATTAAGCGGACCTAGAATGACTGAATGTGAGTGAATGAAACTTTGTAGGTCTTGAAATGATTATGGAGAAAAACTGATAAATTCTATGAAACTGACACTGAAATCGAAGAAGACAGTTCAGACACAATTGAAGTAAAAGAAAATATTTAATCACCAGTCCGCAATAATCTGCTGCAGGTCCGAAGAGTGTTGTGGGATCAATCACACTTTCAAGACAATGTACATATAAGGTTCGGACCGCGCGTGTATAAATAGGCGGTATAAAACAGTTTTTCCCCTTCAGAAAAGTATCGAGGTCTGCAGATGTCCTATAGGTGGATATCCTGCAAATTGGTGGAAGGATACAATAGTGTAAATCCAGCATGGTTATACTGCCCTGCAGTGCACAGATTGTACTTACACGGCACTTTGCTGACAATAGGCGTATCAAAGGTGTGCTCCGTAGTTGGTTTAATTCCTCGTGGTGAAGGTCCACGTTCACACGCCGATACACAGGGCCAACAGCGGACCTGACTGCAACCAACACCAGGTGGGTCTGCTAGTGTTTCCAAGTTCTTTTCATTCAAAGATTCTTACAAACATGCACTTTAAAATCGCATTAAAAATCCCAGGGTCTTTTCCTTTGCCCGACCCAGGTTTCGCTCCTTGAGCTTCGTCAGGGCATGACAGACACAATTGAAGTAGTAACACAAACTTCATAGGTATTAGAGTTAGAGAAACTAAAACAGTCTCTAAAACAGACACTGGAAGTTTAGGAGACAATTCAGACATAGTGCATGTGCAGGAATTTGACAGTTTAGCAACATCTAGGGATCTATTTAGATGGTTGCACATCCCCTGAAGAAGATTGAGCATCAGATAATGACCTTTCACAATTTTTGTCACCCATTCAGCAAAAAAAAAAATGAATCGTCATTTACATCATCTGGGTCCATGGCCTGATATTATTATGGTTACATGTTACACAGTGTGAACACAAACAGTGAGGTAATCAGGTAGTTGAGGAACAGACAGGAAAGCCAGAGCCAAGTTTGTAATTGTGGAATAGCAGAGTTAAGTTTATGATCGTGAAGTAGTCAAGTCCAGAAGTAAAGCACATGGGCACAAACATGAACTGGAACCAGAAACACAGACACTAGATTCTGGAGCGTAGAAACATGACTGAAACTTAGACACAGGACTGCAGAGAAGTCAATAACAGGACATGGTCTACTGTAGAACATCGCCATGACTGCCACCAGGAAAGCTGATAAGGAACCAAATGTAGTAGCTGAACAGCAAGGAAGGTCACGGCAGGGCTGGGACAAGGTCCACCACCAGCAGAGGCTGAGCTGCCCAAGCTGCCCCCCCTCCAATTTGTGGATGAGCACTGCTATGGGGGATCTGTGATGGATGACACTGTTATTGGGGAATCTGTGGATGACACATATGTGTCATCCACAGATCCCCCTTCCTATGACAGGGTCCGTGTAGGAATGACCCCCAATACAAGGAGGTGAGGCTATGGGGTTGTATCTGCTTCTTTGATGACAGCGCCAGCGGAGCCCGTGCAGTGACTGTATTCTACTACACCCCCACACTGTATATAATCTTAACTATATAACTGTAGTGATTTACTACAGTTATATAGTTAATAAGATTATATCCAGTGAGCGGGGAGGTGTAGTAGAATACAGTCCTCTGCAGGCCTGCTGTCATTATGAAATAGCATATGTGACCCCCACCTCTTTTATTGGTGGTCATTCAGTAAATTAACCCTGTTTTGGGGGGATGTCTGTGGATGACAAATATGTGTCATCCACAGATTCTCCCATAACAGGGTTCATTTAGTGAATGACCACCCAAATGTGGTGACCCAATACATGGGAGTTGCATCTGCAGAGCTTTTGTATAATGCCACCCCACACTGTAGTGTCCCCCACACAGTAATGTCCGCCACACTGCCCCCCACACAGTAATGTCCCACACCCCCTCAACCACACAGCAGTGCCCCCACATAGTAATTTGTCATGCTCTCCCCTCTTGTCATTCTCCCCCCTCTTGTCATAATCCCCTCTTCATGTCTTCTGCCCCCTGTCATTCTCCCCATCTTTTCATGCTCTTTATACCCCCATGTTGTCATGCTCTTTCTGCCCCCCATGTTGTCATGCTCTTTCTTCTCCCCCCCCCATGTTGTCATGCTCTTTCTGCCCCTCCATGTTGTCATGCTCTTTCTTCTCCCCCCCATGTTGTCATGCTCTTTCTTCTCCCCCCCCCATGTTGTCATGCTCTTTCTTCTCCTACCTCTGCTGTAGCGTGGCCGAGCTCTGCATGGTCTGCGCCTCCGCGGGTACAGGAGGAGGAGCTTTTGTCTCCTGTACCGAGCCGACTGACTTGAAGTGCAAACTGTGTGCGCACTTCCTGTCAGTCCGGCCGGGTACAGGAGACTGATGCTCTCTGTACCTGCGGACCGGACAGAGCTCGGTCACGTTACAATCAGGGAATGACAGGAGGGAGCGCTGAGCGGTTCCCCCCTGTAAGTCCCTCTCCCTCTGGCCGGCCCCTGCCTGCGCCCTTGGGCTGGAGCGCCCTGAGGCTGGAGCCTCCCCAGCCTCTGTGTCGGCCCGGCCCTGGGTCACGGGTAGCAAGCAGTGGTGCTATCCCAGTCAAAATCCACTACAGCAAAGGCCTGAATGTGTCCACCCAAAAATACACTTGTGGAATGCACATAGATCCTCAGGCAACCTGCAACAGGGTAGAAGCAGATATGGCAACAGTGCAGTGCTTGAAAATAATGTTGTGGGAGTTCATGTCAAGTTATACATGTTTGGAAAGATAAAATCTTTAGAATACAGCAACGTCCCATATGCAGTTTTGGAAGCCACAACTAGGAGTGAATTTTAAAAAAGTTGTAAATGTCATTTATACTTTATCTCCCTTTATGATCCACTCCTGATTCCAAAACTGCATCAAGAAACCTGAACATGTGGTCATAACCTTTCTTTCAATGTTAAGTTGAGATCGCTGCAGAACTAGTAAGAATTCTATATTATTTATTATGTTCTACCGTGCTTATATACACAGAAAAGATTTTCCATTTAATTAGTACAAATCAAGTTTAACAGAATGCATTACTGAAATTCACATAAATATGAATAAGGCTAATAATATATTAGTTGCTCCATCAAGGTACATTTTTGAGTTATGCAGTTCATATAAAATATATATGTAGTGGGTTCTGGAAAAATAAATAAATCACTGGACTCATTTGATACTGTATTGGATGTCAAAAATTCCAATGAAGAGTCTTGATGAGAGCTGTAGGCTAATTCAGTGGGGTATAATTCCCGTGAGATAGGCACATATGTTATTAAAATGGGAAACATTAAACACTGATATCTATTTTCCAATTCAATATTAGGAGCTGAGTCTATTATCATTATAATGAGAAGTCAAGGAAATAATAAGATTACCTTTGATCACCATTTTTAAATCTACATTTCTGCCTTGCTTTACAGAACTGAAAATCTCCTGATTTCTTTAAACAGTCATACAGTTAAATAATAAAATACTGGTTGTTAAAGTGGTTAACCTAGGAATGGTGGATAAAAATAAAAATATTTGGCTTAATGCACATTATTAATATTTTAACTATCTCAATGCAAAAAAAAAAAAATGCCGCTCTCCAGTGTAATTTTCAATTTTTTCTCTTTTCACTCATTATTTGGAAGACTTTTGTCTTGCCTTTCTGTGAGTGGGCAGTAGCAAGTAACGTGAGACAACCAAACACCTATATCTCCCAGAATGGATTGCCATTAGTTTTCGTTAACCCTCTCCTTCCCTGCATAGAAAATAGTCCTTCACATATAGCAATCGGCAATAAATATGGTGTTTAATGCCTCCACAATTTCCTTCTCCACTGTCGAGAGAGATAGAACTATATATTTCTATGAATTTAGAAATAGGGGTGAATGAATGAAACATGTCTGGATCACTGCGCCAGCAGAGGGAGGGGAGCAGGGAGGCTATTGAGCATGTTAGTCATCTCTCAATGCAGAATTTAGATCACGGGATAAACATCTTTACTGGGGAGAAAATGTAATGTACAAAAAACATCTTACAATATTTTTATTGCATGTAAATTGCAATAATACTTAATTTAAAATGCCCTATTTGTTGCATAGTAATACATTTTGTGGAAGCTTACTTTATACATCTCCAGTGCTTATGAACTAAGCATACGCTAGTGGTTGTAGGCAGACAGAATTTTATAATTAAACTATAGGCTGTACAGAGGAAATTACGTGTATCCTAAAAAACAGGGCTCCAGCATCTGTATTCACTGTATACTTACTTTTGCTCTGTGTATTCTGCCATAAGAATTCAAGGATTAAGGGTAAAACTTACCCTCCTGTTCGGTGGGGATCACAATAGTTGAACCTCCACCAATCTAACAGTTATCCCCATCCAATGAATAGAGGATAACTTGCATGTTCTTTAATGGTGCATAGCTTTAATCTGAGAAACCTCAGAAACACTGTATATACATAGACAAATAAGTAATAGGAGCATCTGTTACTAAAATCCTGACATACAGTGCCTTGCAAAAGTATTCCCCCCCCCCTTGACTTTTTTCGTGTTTTGGTGCCTCACAACCTGGAATTAACATGGATTGTCTGCAGATTTGCAACATTTAATTTTCAGAACATGCCCACAACTTTCAAGATGTTTTTTTTTTTATTGTGAAGCAAACAAAAAATAGGAAAAAATAACAGAAAAAGTCAATGTGCATAACTATTCCCCCCCCTCCCCCAAAGTCAATGTAGAGCCACCTTTCTTGGCAATCACAGCTCTAAGTCGCGTTGGATAAGTCTCTATGAGCTTGCCACATCTTACCCCTGGGATATTTGCCCATTCCACCTTGCAAAACTGCTCCAGCGCCTTCAAGTTGGATGATTTGCGCTTGTGAACAGCAATCTTTAAGTCTGACCACAGATTTTCTATTGGATTGAGATCTGGGCTTTGACTAGGCCATTACAACACATTTACATGTTTCCCCTTAAACCACTCAAGTGTTGCTTTAGCAGTGTGTTTGGGGTCACTGTCCTGCTGGAAGGTGAACCTCCGCCCTAGCCTCAAATCACGCACAGAGTGGTACAGGTTTTGCTCAAGAATATCCCTGTATTTAGCACCATCCATCTTTCCCTCAACTCTGACCAGTTTCCCAGTCCAGCTGCTGAAAAACATCTTTGGGTGATGTGATGTGTTGGGTTTGGGCCAGACATAGTTTTTTCTTTGATGGCAGAAAAGTTCAATTTTAGTCTCCTCAGACCAGAGCACCTTCCTCCATACATTTTGGGAGTCTCCACATGCCTTTTCTTAAACTCACAACGTGCCTTTTTGTTTTTGCTGAAAATAATGGCTTTCTTCTGTCCACTCTGCCATAAAGCCCAACTCTATGGAGCGTACGGCTTATTGTCATCCTATGTACAGATACTCCAGTCTCTGCTGTGGAACTCTGCAGCACCTCCAGGGTTACCTTATGTCTCTCTGCTTCCTCTCTGATTAATGCCTACCTTGCCCGGTCCGTAAGTTTTGTGTGGCGGCCATCTCCTGGCAGGTTTGCCGTTGTTCCATGTTCTTTCCATTTGGTTATGATAGATTTGATAGTGCTCCTGGGGATCATCAAAGATTTGGATATTTTTTTATAACCTAACCCTGACTTGTACTTCTCAACAACATTATCCCTTACTTGTTTGGAGAGTTCCTTGGTCTTCATGGCAGTGTTTGGTTAGTGATGCCTCTTGCTTAGGTGTTGCAGCCTCTGGGGCCTTTTAAAAAATTTGTGTATATGTAATGACAGATCATGTGACACTTAGGTTAAACACAGGTGGACATCATTTCACTAATTATGTGACTTCTGATGGTAATTGGTTGCACCAGAGCTTTTTATGGGCTTCCTAACAAAGGGGGTGAATACATACGCACATGCCAATTTTCTGTTTTCTATTTCTAAACAATAGTTTTATTTATATATTTTTCTCATTTCATTTCACCAACTGTTGTGTTCTAATCCATCATATAAAATTCAGATTAACAAAACATTGAATTTAAGGCTGTAATGTAACAAAATACGAAAATAGTTAAGGGTGATACTTGGTACTTTTGCAAGGCACTGTAGGTAAGGCTGTGATCAGGCAGCTGAATATCATTTGCTTGGCCATCGGCGACCCTGAAGAGAAGACAGAAGTGATGAAACTGCTTCTATCTTTTGTTATCTCTTCATAGTGATCAGTGAGCTTGTGCAGCCCAAGTTACAATAGAAAAGTATAGTGTTAAAAATAAAGTCTACTAATGGTCCTTTTTCTACGTTTTGAGGGACAAACCATAACAATAAAAGTAGGGGGTGAATACTTTTGCATGGCACTGTTTCAGTTGCTGACTAGAACATTTAATGTTACTTTAAAATGTTTTGACATGAGACATCACCAACACAAAAAATTGAAAGCGCTGATAATATGCCAAATTTAAATGATAAGGCCTATGTGCCGTACATGTTATTTTTGTAGAGGTTTGCAAACTTAATGATAACTTATTTAGTACATTGTATCTCTGAGAACAGATCAGCCAGGAAAAGAATAAAAGTACTCAATATTTTATGAGCTGGCTATTGTCTTTGCTTTCCACATGTTCTTTGGTGTTTACACATGTATTTTTTACTAGTTGGTATTGCTATAGCTTTTATCTCTTGCCATAAAAGTATCCGAATTTCAAAGCGTATCCTCCTAAGCTCTGCTATCACTTATAGCTTTCCCCAGGTATACACATGCTGTATATACAGCATATTGCCATAGGCATTTCATTGTATCTTGAAATGCATAAAATAAAATGTAAATTAATGCTCTACAGAAGCTATAAAACTAAGCTGTAATTCACTAATTCTGCTTTGTCTAATTCCCTGGTATCAGTGTATTTTATATGCCTCAGTTAAGATGTATGTATTTGACCTAGTGGCTGTGACTGTTTTCTATAATGCTATAAATTATTCATATACAGAAACAATAAATTCTTCATATACTATAAAGAATGTAAAACTTTTATAAATAGTGTTAAAATTGTATTTTCCCTGAAGGCTATGATTATGCTTTCTGGTTTGGATCCATAAATAGTTTATAAAACATTTACACAAAAAGAAATACAAATGAAATTCTGTGCTAATCAACGTTCTAGTAATTAAATGGATTGTGCCAAGTTTTAAAGTTAACCCTGGACGCAACCACCCTCTGTGCTCCCCATGCCCACAAACACTATACTGTCACTACCATAAAGATCCCCCCCATAGTAATTGTGCTCCCAGACGTCCTCATTAGTAAAAGTGCCCCAAAAGTTATAATACTCTCCCCAGAGTGCTGCCACTAGAAGCAATGCCATCCAAAATGTATACTAATAATAATGCCCCTACAGTACCCCATTAGTAATAATGTAACCATAGTACCTCTAGTAGTGCCTATGTGTGTGTGTATATATATATATATGTATATATTTATACATATATATTCTCCTCATAGTTCCAGTACATAATGTTCCCCTGCCCCCATAGTGCCAGTATATATTTGTCCATCGTAGCATCGGTATATATGTATATATATATATATATATTGTCCGCCACCCCCTGTAGTGACAATAGATAATGCTTCTCCATGCCTCCCTCTATTGCCAGTATATATGTAATCACCCCTGTAGTGTCAGTAGATAATGCTCCCCTCGTAGAGTCAGTACATCCCCCCTATAGTGCCAGTATATATATTATGCCCCCACTGTAGTGCCAGTAGATAATGCTTCATTTTTAGTGCCAGTAGATAATGCTCCCCTGTAGTGCCAGTATATATAATGCCTCCCTTGTGGTCCCAGTATATATATAATGCCTGCCTGTAGTGATAATTCCTACATTGTGGTGCCACCCATAGTACCAGTATATAATGCCTCCTTCTGTATTGTTGGGTATATATAATGCCCCCCTCCTTCCTTGGTACACCCAGTAGCACAGAATTACATACATTTTAGTATTACTACGTATTTCTTTGTCCGGCTCACTGAGAAGGCTGCACATGCTCAGTTTCATCCCTCAATGCCTCCTGAGCTGTGATAGGGAGACAGCTGCAGCAGAACGGACATGCCCCCAGAGCGGCATCAGAAAGGACATTCCCTTGAGCTGCCAGCTTGATATAAATCTAGCAGAACAATTAAAGGTAAAGGGTTGGTTCTAGCTTTGTTAGAAAGAGATTGTCACAGCCCTATCATTGATCCCAAACTCAAAGCGCTGTACTGTTTGTGCGTTCTGCCGGATCATTAAGTAAGCAGTCAGGTCTGGCCATGCTGGATCTCCCTGACTGCAGATTATAAGATGCAAGCACTTTTTAGCAAGATTTTTTCCCTGATCTTTTTCCTTTTGTACCCATCCATGTGTTTCCCACTAATTTTCAGCATTAAGGCCTGTTTTACACTGCTGGCAATAGTTCCAGCAGGCTGTTCTGGCAGAGAACAGGCTGCAGGAGCTCTATGGATCTGGGATTGCTTTAGGTTAACAGAATGCCCACCAGCCCCATTGTACCCAGAGAGCTCCAGCAGTTTGTTCTCTGCCAGAACAGTTTTCTGGAACTACTGGCGGCAGTGTGAAACAGGCCTAAACTGGTCATGATGAGACTTGTAGTTCTCTTATCACTGTTATGATGTTCTGCATCTGCTGAGGTGTTTATTAGGATTTATTCACATTTACACTAGTGACGTTTGCTGTTCTGCTCAGTCATAGAAGCACAACAAAAATCACGGTAGTGCCTGATCTAGTGCATGCGAACATGGGGGTCCAATTCAGATTCTTGCTATGGGGGCCATTGATTTATATGTACACCCCTGTGTGTAAGGCCAGCTTTAGGCCCTGGTAGAATACAGAAATCATGTAGAAATCAATGGACACAAGGCTAAGGGAAAGTATATCTTCTTTTTAGTTGACATGCTGTTCTGGCCCCTGTGTCTGGTTGTGTATCTTTAACCCGTAGAGGACCAGCGCTGTACATAACCCTTAGGCTGGGTCTCACAGGCAGGCTGTCAGCATACAAGCTGAGCATGCAATGTATTACAATACAGGGTGTATTGTAATACATTGTAGAGGGATCAGACCCCAGAAGTTGAAGTCCCATAGTGGGACTAAAAAAGTTAAAAAAATTGTTTTTCATAATAAAAAATAAATAACGTTTCAAGTAAAAACAAAAATACATAAAACAATTGGGAAAAAAACAAAACTATAGCTCTCAGAATGTGGAGACACTAAAACATGATTTTTGTTTAAAAATGCTTTTATTGTGTAAAAAGTATATTACATTTTCCACATCCGTAACAACCTGTTGTATGAAAATATCACATGACCTAACCCCTCAGGTGAACACCGTAAAAAAAAAAAAAAAAGTGTAAAAAGCCATTTTTTGTCACCTTAGATCACAAAAAGTGTAATACCAAGCGATTAAAAAGTCATATGCACCCTAAAATAGTACCAATCAAGCCGTCATGTCATCCCGCAAAAAATGAGACCCTACATAGGACAGTCGCCCCCCCAAAAAAAAATATATAACTATGGCTTTCAGAATAAGTAGAAACAAAAAAATATTTTTTTTTTAAAATGCTTTATTATGTAAAACTGAAACAAACAACCAAAAAATAAGTCATATTTGGTATTGTCACGTCTGTAACAACCTGCTCTATAAAAATACCACATGATCTAACCTGTCAGATGAACATAAAAAAATAAAACGCTGCCAAAACAGATATTTTTTGTTACCTTACCTCACAAAAGTGTAATATAGAGCAACCAAAAATCATATGTACCCTAAAATAGTACCAAGAAAACTGCCACCCTATACCGTAGTTTCCAAAATGGGTCACTTTTTTGGAGTTTCTACGCTAGGGGTGCATCAGGAGTCTTCAAATGTGACATAGCAACTTAAAATTATCCCAGTGAAATCTGTCCTCCAAAAACCACATGGCGCTCCTTTCCTTTCCTCCTTCCTTGTTTTGTTAGCAGAAAAACTGGATTAAAATGAAAAATCTGCTAAAAAGTGAAATTCTGAAATTTCATCTACATTTTCCTTTAATTCTTGTGGAACACCTAAAGGGTTAACTAAGCTTGTAAACTCAGTTTTGAATACCTTGATGGGTGTAGTTTCTAAAATTGGGCCATTCATGGGTGGTTTCTATTACTTTAGCCCCACAAAGTGACTTCAGACCTGAACTGGTCCTTAAAAATTGGGTTTTGGAAATTTTCTTAAAAATTTTAAGATTTGCTTCTAAACTTCTAAGCCTTCTAACGTCCCAAAAAAGAAAATGTAATATACAAAATGTAACAGACTTTTTAAGATATGGCACTCATAGTTTGATATCCTGTATTGATAACTTCCTCAGTGAGGAAGAGGCCAGTGCCGTATGGGACCTTGAAACGCGTTTGGGAATTATCCAGTACTTATATGAATACAAAAGTTAGCATACGCTGAAGCTTGCCAATACAGATTGAAAGTGCACTTTCATCTGTCTAAGTGCGATTTCTCCCCACCTCTGGAACTTCCACGGCATCTGCGGCAATCGAGACCAGCAAAAGGACGGCTGTGAGATTTCGAGTTGAGAGAGTCTAGCAGCACAGGGATTCCTCAACTCCACGGACCAGTGAAAGTCTGAGCCATTGACACGTGGCACACCGACAGTGGAGACCAACGCAATAGGTTACCAGCCTCACGGAGGTAAGAAGGAATTGAACTGAATGTGAAACAGGTGGGACGCCACCGAAAGTAAAGTTATTTTCACTCGATTTCTCTCCTTAAACGGGACATGGAATAGTTGAGTCTTACCAAATGCGGTCACTTTTATTATTATTTTTTTTACCATTTTTTATTCTGAATAACCGATCCGTTTTTTGGGGGTTATTGTTCTGTCGGATCAGAGGAAAGGCAAAATAATCAGTAACGTCAACACAAACTTACTGCTGACACCCACTCCACTCTGTCGGAGGGGCTCTGCTTGTATAAGCATTTAATAGAACTGGTTCTGTAGACATCTATGTGGAATCAGCTGCTTACTTAGTAAAAGGAGTGCGCTTCTTCTTAACGCTAACATCGACCTGTAAGGCTGAGTTCACACTTGAATTATTTGGTCAGTTTTGGCCCCGTAACTCCCCAAATAAGTGAAGTGTGCAGTGATTCTAAGAGCGACACCTGTAATCTACATGTCATACTGTCTCACAGTATTGTTTCCCTACCACAGCAGACTCCCTATGCATGTTACTGCAAGGCACAGTGTTTTACACCACTATAAAGGCTCTCAGCAGCCAGGAAATAGGACGTTTTTAACGAGATTCGGCACAAATAAATGAGGATCGAAAATTTCAGCGAACCGGACGAATTGAATTTTTGAGAAATTCGCTCATCTCCAGTGGTAGTAATAGTAGTGGCAGATGCATAGTGTTAATGGTAGTGGCAGTAGGAGATTAGCAGTGAGGAGCTACAGCTAAGGTTGACGGCGGCAGCACTAGCTATATGGTACATGTTGGTAGGCAGCAGGAAGATGATTATAGGCAGACAGCAGCAGTGGAATGAAGGTGGCAGTGGCATTATGGAGGCAGCAGAAGCCATACAGAGCATGATGGTCGGCAGGCTGCAGCAGTGACATAATGGCGGCAGTGGATGATGAGGGCAGCAGCAGCAACCATACAGAACATAAAAGTAGGCAGGAATCCTGCTAATGTCTTATATTGTTCTTACACAGCTTGCACAGTGCAATGATTTTGTTTTCTGACAGCGTGGCGATAAACTGAGATAGTCATGCAGAGCTAAAGACAGCCGAGCTTAGCTTACCTCTGGCACTCCTGAATGTTCTTTGGACAGTACGTTACCTGTGCTCTTTGTTGTTGCCGCCATCAGCCTCCTCCTCTGATGTTGCCTCCACCTCACCACCCCGATCCAACTCCCAGGTCCAGTCCAGCACACAATCATTATCAGAGTCCTCACACT
This sequence comes from Bufotes viridis, assembly GCA_033119425.1. Taxonomy (NCBI): domain Eukaryota; kingdom Metazoa; phylum Chordata; class Amphibia; order Anura; family Bufonidae; genus Bufotes; species Bufotes viridis. The sequence goes on from CM065592.1 coordinate 196,215,681, forward strand.
CCCTGCCACTTCAGAATGTGAGATATTATGGTGGGTTCTTTGGCCTCCCTCCCAAGCTCTGCAGTAGCCCCAACTGCCACTTTTGTTGCCACCAATGCCAATACCATACATGGGGTCTACAGCCTGCTCTTGAACCTCCTCCTCAGGGCAGTATAAAACACTTACTGCTCTCACACAGGTTGTCAACAAGGAGACTATCTGCCATAGGGCTTGGTGGGGTTTTCTTGACACTTCTTACAAAAAAGGAAGACACTCCACTAGGAAGGGCAGTAAAGACTGAGCGGACTCCACTGAAAGCCTTCTCTAGGACTGCAAGTAGGAGGAGTAGGAGGAACGATGTGATCCCCTGGCTCCATGGCATGGTGTCAGACTCAGAGACACTTCCATGTCATCATGCTGCGACTGAGAGGAGGACTGAGCCATCCTATACACAATCTCTTTGTCACTTTCCAGAGAACAAGAGCAGACCTCCGGAATGTCTTGCAAACAGGACAAAACGGGTAGATTACAGACCTGGGACCAACAAAATACTTTATTACACATGTAATAAGTGAACATGACAGTAAGAGGAAGAGCAGGCAAGGGTAATAGTGGTAGCACTACCATTGAACCAAGTGCACTGGCAAGGCAGGAGGCCAAACCCAGAGGGGGAGAGTCAGCGAGCCCCGTTCTTCACAGAGTCCCTGGTGTTGGGGATGAACTTGGTTGAGTTCTCATTGGTCGCACCTCCAGGAAGGTACACTTGGCCGCTACTTGCAGAGAACCGCAGACAACAGGACTGGAACCCAAACAAACTTACAACATATATCAGACGACAAACGAGAACCAGCACACAAGCAGATGCCTGGACCCCATGCAGAATGGAAGCATAGCAGTCACAGGCAGAGCTGTACACAGACTAGATATCCTCCCTCCTGAAAACCCAGGAGCCCTATCACGAAGGCAGGACATACACAGGATAAGAACAGAAGCTGCAAAGCACTGCAGGCAAGACATGTAACAGATTGGATCAGAAGCAGTTTAATACTGCCATGCTATACATGAAACAGACAGGATCAGAAGCAGTGGAGCACTGCCAGGCTATACACGGAACAGACAGGATCTGAAGCAATTACACTGCCAGGCAAAACATGGAACAGATAGGATACAACATTAACAACACCACAGCTTTATAAGGCGACACCGCACAGAAGGGAAGATGGCAAAACCCCATGGATCAGCAGCAAGGGGCTACACCCAGCAAGGCACAAGACAGACTGACCCCCTGGGTGACCAGCAAGGTGCTACACCCAGCAAGGCACAAGACAGAACTGACCCCAAGCCCCACAGCTCACAGATAGAAATAGCTGCAATAACGAGGGCACCTGATAAGACACGCCCAGTAACAGACCGGGGAATGTTAACCATACCAGAACCAGGAGTAACAGAAGCACAGAACACACAATCACAAGTGTTAATTCCCCCCAGTCACAGAATGCTGCAGCCAGCATGCCCCAAATGACAACCAGCATACAGAGGATAACTGTAGCCAGTACGAGGTTATAGGCAGCCAGCCTGCACAACAACAAGAAGTGACAGAACCACACTGATGATACAAACACAAAAGCATACTCAGACCCTGTTCACACACAGGGCTGCAACCAGCACACATCACAGAACCAGCATACATGGGAACACCCACAGCCAGTATGCAAAGCGCATGCAGCCAGCCTGCACTGCATCACTGACAGGAACCACAGAGATATGGATATGGGGAGACACACAGGTAAGTTCATACACAACACTGCAGCCAGCAAGCAGCCCCAAGCAACCAGCATACACAGGCGTCATCCTGCAGCCAGTACGCAAGAGAGCATGCAGCCAACCTAAACGGCCACAATTGTCACAGTGAACCGCATAGTGACACTCATGCAGAATATGAATTGTTTTTTTTCCAGTGTAAAACACAAGTTGAAAGAACTACTATGCAATTTTTTCCACCAACCCGCCCACCACACCAATAACTGAAGTACCTGAAGATGCACCAACACGGAATTTGGTCTAGTTGTTCATGTTACCACTCACTGATGTTAGTCCTCTGCTACCCTACGTATTGTAAGAGGTATATGCTGGTTTTAAAAACTTTCTCTTTGTTTTAAATTTGAACTGTGTGGAGATGAAACAACACAGATATATGTCTAATATTTTCCGTTATCACTCACAAATATTTTTGTTCGCTATCCTGCGTATTGTAAGACCCGTCTATGCTGGATTTAAAAACTTCAACCAAAAAATAAAACATTTGAACTGTAAAAGAGGCACCCACATGGATTTATGCCTAATGTTTCACAATCTCACTCACAGATATTTTTGTCTGCCACCCTGCATATTGTGAGACACAAATATGCTGGTTTTCAAAACTTCATACAAAAACAATTAAATTAAATATGTGGAGATGCCCTAACATGGAGTTTGGACTAGTATTTCAGGTGTTTTCACTGAGATTTCAAATGCTACATCTATTGTCTGGTTGGTAAACCACGTGCTGTACACTTTTGTGCTGATTCCACCCTCCCACCCAACACCCCGGAAAATGTATTTCTGTTAAAATGGAAAAAAAAATGAAAGAAATGTCCTTGCAGGTAGTTGCTTTTGCGGTTTGCAGCAGCTGCAGTTGTGCTAGGAGGCAAACCCAGTCTTAGCTCCACACTCCTAATTCCCGGACTGACAGCTTTCCCTGCCTATCCCTATTCTGCACAATTCTTCTTCTTTGTAATTCTAGCCTTTCCCTTTCAATGTCCCTGGCAGTATAATAAAAAGTTTGATTGTGACTATTAACTCTACCTAATTGTTTTTCTGTCAGACACTGCAAGACCCATCTACCCGCATTCACAGCCCAACACAAAATGATGTTCTGCTAGGGCACCTCCCTGCCTGCTGCAATCAGGGCACGCACCCCTTCCCAACTTTCTCTCAGGGTTGTGTGAGCATCCTTCTTCCTTCCCAGTGCTTTTTCCCACTGATATGTACAATAAAATGGTGCTGAGTGCCATTTTACAGGATTCGATCATAAACAAACTTGAAAAGGTTCGGGTTTGTCTGGCAGCTGAAATGTTGCGAAATTTGTAGCAAACCCAGTTCTTACAAACTGGTTCGCTCATCTCTATAGCGTCATAGTATGTTGATAACATTTTGTTTCTTGCCTAGATTGTCTATTGTCAATGTAGTTTTGTTCTTGTGATTATTCTAGTCCAGTCTTTCTTTCAGAGTGTGAAATTTTGGGGTTAGTTTTCTCTTTGTTTGAATATGTCTTGCTTTGATACTAGTTCAGATCTGCTTAGTTTGGTTTTCTTGTCCCTGGGTCCGAATGAACTCCTTTTGTTTGTGTTAGGGTCAGTTTTGCAGATTAGGGATTTCAATAGGGATATTTTAGGGGCAATGAGGGTCAGTGGTGTTTAGGGGTTAGGGCTTGTGTTCAGAGATAGATATACAGAAGGATTTAGGGATGATTAGTTAGGTTGCCTGTTTATTAATGTTTGTTATCTGCTCCTTACCTAACTTTCATCATCATCATCCAGCTGGGCAATCATCCATTAGCATGACCATACAGTTCCTGTCATTTTAGTGTATTTTTTGTTACCTGCTGATGATAATATTTGTGTGATATTACTGTTCATGCTACTGGATTTTTTATAATTCAATCCTACTGTAAGTCCTGGGGGTATCAGAGTACTGAGAGATAATTTTAGCACAAAAGTAACCATTGTTGCTATACGTTCGGATATCTAGTCTGATATCTGTGATTCAGCTGGTGTTAAGCTCTTTAATTGTGGCATAGAAATTTGCATCTTTGTAGCTCTCCAACAAAACAATCTTATCAATCAAAACAAAAAAAACTATTTACATAAACACGTAATTTCCTGAATATGTATCAGAGATTTCTATTGGACTGAAATCTTTGACCAAAAATAAAAGTAATGCTCTGAAAAACTACTGTACACCGTTTTATACAAAACATCCTGCACGATATGATAATGAATATGCGGATGTGAATTGCAACATTTATAAAATCATGGAAAATAATGCACTATGCAAACCCAACATATGGACTAAGCCTTCAATCTGAGACTCTCAGTCAATATGTTTTGATCAAAACCCATCTAAGCCCGCCTACCTGCGCCAAGGTGCGCCAAAGTCAGGCAGTTCCTACTATAAACCCATATATGCCATATCGGCATTTACATTAACCCCTTAAGGACTCAGCCCTATTTCACTCCTAAGGACCTGGCCATTTTTTGCAAATCTGACCAGTGTCACTTTATGTGGTGATAACTTTAAAACGCTTTTTCTTATCCAGGCCATTCTGAGATTGTTTTTCGTCACATATTGTACTTCATAACAGTGGTAAAATAAAGTTGAAAAATTTCATTTTTATTTATAAAAAATACAAAATTTACCAAAAATTTTGAAAAATTAGCACTCTGATAGACCCACTAGACACCAGGGAAACATTACAGAGGAGGCCTCCCTCCGCCCGTAACCACTCCCTGCACCCCCGCAGCCACAATATGATTGGGGGCTGCAGGGGGTTAACAATAAACACATTGGGGGCATTAACCCTCTGATCAGAGCACGCACAAAAGCTGCAAACCGCAGGTCTGAATTGACCTGCGGTTTGCAGCGATCATCTGATATGGGGGTCACAAGACCCCCTGGGCATTGTAACAAGGTACCTGCTGAATGATTTCAGCAGGTACCTTGTTCCGATCACTGCCAGCTGAGCAGCAGTGATCGGAACAACTCATGACGTACCTGTACGTCATGGGTCCTTAGGACTCGGAAACCATGACGTACAGGTACGTCATGCGTCCTTAAGGGGTTAAGAAGAGCAGACCCTGCACATATAGTGTGCTGCTCCTTGTTATCTCTGTGTGCACCAAGCAACCAATGAGAGGAGCAGCATGCACAGCTATATGTAGCACCTAATCAAGGTCACCTATGGGATAGGGGGAAAAAGTGCACAAAAATGTTACTCCCAAAATAAAAGCACATTCACACCTGAAGGTGCCACTCCTTCAAGACTATTCAAAAAACCTCCTTGGTACAGGTAGGCGGGCATAGATGTGTTTTGATCAAAATATATTGACCGAGAGTCTTAGATTTTATTATATCAGGGTGAGGGCTTAGTCCATATGTTTTGTTCACATTATTTTCCGTGATTTTGTACACTGTTTTATGTCGACCCTAAGGAGGCCCAGAGATTAATAAAGAGATAATGTCTTTGGCATACACTGTCTCCTCTGGCCTAGGCATACAACAGTGTGTCACTTTTCCTAGAAGACTATATGGTGTTGCAGCTCTTTCTCTAGGTATATTGCTGGTGGTCTCAAGGCAATTATTTTATGAATGTGGTCATCCTCCAATTGTCTGTGACACGTCAGAAAATAATTTCTGGGTGGATGCCCTTTCGAAACCATTTCCTAAAATTATCTAGCATTAATAATTTTAAAATTGGTTCCCAAAGTAGGTCAACACTTTTTATGGGCATATATTTATTAAAAAAAAAATCTTGCAGGATGTGATAAATAGATACGCTGATGTACATCGCAACAATTACATAGTGATGTGATAAATAGATATGCCGATGTACATTGCAACAATTACATAGTAGCATAGTTTATAAGGCCGAAAAAGACATCTGTCCATCCAGTTCAGCCTGTTATCCTGAAAGTTGATACAGAGGAAGGCAAAAAAACTGTGCGGTAGGAGCCAATTTTCCTCACTTTAAAGGAAAAAATTCCTTCCCGACTCCAATCAGAATAACTCCTGGATTAACAACCCATCTCTAGTAGCTATAGCTTGTAATATTATTATACTCCAGGAATATATCCAGGCCCCTATTGAACTCTTTTTAGTGAACTCACTATCACCACCTCCTCAGGCAGAGAGTTCCATAGTCTCATTGCTCTTACCATAAAGAATCCTGTTCTATGTTTGTGTACAAACCTCCTTTCCTCTAGACGCAGAGAATGTCCCTTGTCACAGTCCTGGGGATAAATAGATGGGAGAGATCTTTTACTGACCCCTGATAAATTTTTACATACTTATTTGATCTCCCCTCCGTCGTCTTTTTTCTAAAGTGAATAACCCTAATTTTGATAATCTTTCAGGGTACTGTAGTTGCCCCATTCCAGTTATTACTTTAGTTGCCCTCCTCTGAACCCTTTCCAGCTCTGCTATGTCTGCCTTGTTCACAGGAACCCAGAACTGTACACAGTACTCCATGTGTGGTCTGACTAGTAATTTGTAAAGTGGTAGGACTATGTTCTCATCACAGGCATCTATGCCCCTTTGATACAACCCATTATCTTATTGGCCTTGGCAGCAACTGCCTGATACTGGTTTCTACAGCTTAGGCTTTCACACTGGCGTTTTGGATTCCGTTTGCAGAGATCCATTTCAGGGATCTCACAAGCGGTCCAAAACGGATCAGTTCAGCCCCAATGCATTCTGAATGGATAAGGATCTGTTAAGAATGCATCAGTTTGGCTCCGTTCAGTCTACATTCCGTTCTGGAGACGGACACCAAAACGCAGCTTGCAGCGTTTTGGTGTCCGTCTGACGATCTTGAGCCAAACGGATCCGTTTTGACTTACAATGTAAGTCAATGGGGACAGATCCGTTTTCAATGACACAATATGGTGCATTTGAAAGCGGATCCGTTACCCATTGACTTTCAATGTCATTCAAAACGGATCCGCTTTGACTTTGACAATTTTTTAAAGCTAATGCAAACGGATCCGATCTGAGCGGATACAAGCGCTTGCATTATAGAGTGCGGATCCGTCTGTGCAAATACCAGACGGATCAGCATCTAAGGCCAGTGTTAAAGTAGTTCCATGTCAGTGTTACCCAGCGTTTTACCATTTAGTATGTACGGGTAACTTGCATTATTCCTTCCCATGTGCATAACCTTACATTTGTCAGTGTTAAACCTCATCTGTGACTTATCTGCCCAAGCTTTTAATCTATCCAGATACCTCTGCAGCAGTATACTGTCTTCTTCCATGTTAATTACTTTACACAGTTTAGTGTCATCTGCAAAAATTGATATTTTACTGTGCAAGCCTTCTACAAGATCATTAATAAATATATTGAAGAGAATAGGGCCCAGTACTGACCCCTGAGGTACTCCACTAGTGACAGTGACCCAATCTGAGTGTGTACCATTAATAACCACCCTCTTTTTTCTGTTACTGAGCCAGTTACTTACCCACATACAGACATTTTCTCCCAGTCCAAGCATTCACATTTTATTTACTAACCTTTCGTGCAGTACAGTGTCAAGTGCTTTGCAGGAGTCCAGATATAAGACATTCATTGATTCGGGGCTGTCAACTCTAGAACTTATCTCCTCATAGAAACTGGTTATATTAGTTTGACATGACCGATCCCTCATGAAGCCATGCTGATTTGGCGTTATTTGCTTATTTTCATTGAGGCACTCCAAGATAGCATCTCTTAGAAAACCTTCAAACAGTTTACCCACGACAGATGTTAAACTTACCGGCCTATAGTTTCCGGTCTCTGTTTTTGGACCCTTTTTGAATATTGGCACCACATTTGCTATGCGCCAATCCTGTGGAACACTCCCTGTTAGTATAGAGTCCTTAAATATCAGAAATAAGGGTCTGGCTATGACATTACTTAATTCTCTTAGGATACTGGGGTGTATGCCATCTGGTCCTGGCGATTTGTCTATTTAAATATTTCTAAGATGTTGCTGTACTTCTTCCTGGGTCAGACAGGGCACTTTTAATGGGAAATTTACTTTTCCATTCTGCATTTAATCCGACAGTTTATTTTCCTCAGTGAATACAGTGGAGAAAAAAATATTTAATAGCTTTGCTTTCTCCTCATCGCTGTCTGCAACTTCCCCCTCATTACTCTGTAGAGGGCCGACACCTTCAGATATATATATATTTTTACCATTAATATAATTGAAGAACATTTTAGGCATTTTTATTTTTGAGGACTTTGTCCCAGTTATTTAGGCCTATAGCCTCTCTTACTTGGCTAAATTCAGCTTTTTTGAAGCTTGTTATTTTTGTTCCTCCCTGAAGAAACACTGTTTTAAATGACAATTGAGAGGTTATTCCTTTATGGTCACTATTTCCCAGGTGTCCCCAACCTGCATATATGTTGTTCTGTCAGGTTCTATTTGTTAATACTAAGTCCAGTATTGATGTCCCTATAGTTGGGTCCTGAACCAGTTGGGAAAAGTAATTGTCTTTGGTTATTGCCAATAACCTGTTTCCTTTATGCGATATATATAGGTTTCAGTTTCCCAGTCTATATCTGGGTAGTTGAAGTCCCCATATTAATGATCTCATTATGTTCTGCAGCCTCGTCTATCTCATTAAGTAGCAGATTTTCTGTGGACTCTGGTATATTAGGTGGTTTATAATAAACTCCAATTAGTATTTTATTAATGTTTTTGCATCCATGTATTTCTACCCACAGTGACTCCACATGTTCATGTCCCTCACTTATATCTTCTCGTGGGCTTTAGACAGAACTTTAGATAAAGGCAGAACCCTCACCCTCTCCTGTTTTTGCAATCCTTTCTAAACAGACTGAAACCCTTTATATTTACTGCCCAGTCATAGCTATCATCCAGGCAGCCATGTCTCAGTTATTCCCACTAGGTCATAGTCCTCCTCAATCATCACTAATTCCAGATCACCAGTTTTATTAGTCAGGCTTCTGGCATCAGTATAAATACAATTAAGACGTTTATGTTTATTTTTTACCCTACACCTTTCCTTCTGAACTGTTCTAGTCCCTCCTTCCATTCCTCCCCCAGTCCCATTACCTTGACCCGGTCTCTATCTGCACTATCTTCCCACCCTTTAACGTAATTACCCTCCCCTGCAGTCCCTAGTTTAACCACTTTAGGACCGGGCCATTTTTCACCTTAAGTACCAGGCCATTTTTTGAAAATCTGACATGTATCAGTTTATGTGGTAATAACTTTAAAACGCTTTTACTTATCCAAGCAATTCTGAGATTGTTTTCTCGTCACAAATTGTACTTCATGACAGTGGCAAAATTGAGTCAAAAAATGTCATTTTTATTTATAAAAAAATACCAAATTTATCAAAAATTTGGAAAAAAATTGGCAAATTTCCAAATTTCAATTTCCCTACTTTTATAATAAATAGTAATAACTCCAAAAATATTAATTTACATTCCCCATAAGTCTACTTCATGTTTGGATCATTTTGTGTATGCCATTTTATATTTTGGGAACATTAGAAGGCTTAGAAGTTTAGAAGCAAATCTTGAAATTTTTCTGGACCAGTTCCACTTTTTAAGGACCAGTTCAAGTCTTAAGTGACTTTATGAGGCTTACATAATAGAAACCACTCAAAAGTGACCCCATTTTAGAAACTACACCCTTCAACGTATTCAAAACTGATTACCTACTTTGTTAACCATTTAGGTGTTCCAAATGAATTAATAGAAAATGGAGATGGAATTTCAGATTTTCACTTTATTGGCAGATTTTCTATTTTAATTAATTTTTTCCAGTAACAAAGCAAGGGTTAGCAGCGAAACAAAACTCAATATTTATTGCCCTGATTCTGTAGCTTACAGAAGCAACCCATATGTGGTCGTAAACTGCTGTATGGGCACACGACAGTGCGCAAAAGGAAAAAAGAAAAAATCCAGCTCCAGCAATGGATGGGATTGAATTAAATTTCGGTCTTTATTAAGCGATTAAAAACTCCAAGTCATATTGACACCATTCATGCCAGTATTGTCAACGCGTTTCGGACCAGATAGTATGTACAGTCCTTCCTCATGACAGACATAGTGAGTTTTGGGAGGACATCACACTGATATACCCTCCCCCATCAGGTAACACCTATGTGAGGGAGGAGGGCACAGCAGAAATTAACCCTCTCACCAAATACTCACTGGTACAAAAAGGCAAGTCAAATTTAAAAAGAGCACAAAGATTTAACATGTATAAAAAATTGTGTAATGAAAAGCTACAATAATCCAGAGGCATATAGATAATATGTGATCAAAATACTACCATAATAGGTGCAGATATATATTATACTGTTTCCACAGAGCACCAAGCGCTTGTTCAGACCATGAGGTTGTCTGGTTCCTAATTTAAAGATCCAGAATGCTTCCCTATTGAGAAGTTTCCTCTTGTGATCTCCACCTCTCGGTGGTAATGAGACTCTTTCATTACCTTGGGCTCGCAGATGCGATATATCCCCTGCATGGATAATCGCAACATGCGAACTTACCGCTGATACATTGCGTTTATCAAAAAATGGGACATCTGAAAGATGTCTACGAATTGTCTTCTTTAAAGGACCTGTCACACATCCAACGTATTGAAGTTGGCATGAACTGCATGTAATCAAGTATATACTATATTTAGTATTGCAATTAATGTATGATTGTGGCATGGTGGGAGGAACACTTTCTCCTCGACACCCTCCCTTTCAAGGATAACATTTTGTGGTGTGGACGCTACATCGATGACCTCGAATTCCGGATCCGAACGGGACAAAGTCTGTCCCCATAGAATTGAATGGTTCCACAATTCCGTTCCGCAAAATTTTGCAGAACAGAATTGCGGACGTGTGAATGAGGCCAAAGGGTCCCTAAGCGATCACAGCACTCCTATGTCCTTTCCCCTCTTTTTTTTTTTTGCACATTTTTAGGCAGAGATTTGTTCATCTACATTGATCGATGCGAATTAAGAAATCTGTGCCGTTCCTTTATTTTTAGCCCAGAGGCTGAACGGAAAAAAATCTCATTACCCGTATACTCAATATAAGGAGAATAGCAGAAACTCCTAATGCTGGCCATACATGTAATGATTGCAGTGACCCTCAAATGCCAGGGCAGTAGAAACACCCCACAAGTGACCCCATTTTAGAAAGTAGACACCCAAAGTTATTGAAAAAAATTCCATTTCCGCTAACTTGTGACAAAAAATAAAAACTTCCATCAACTCACTATTCCCATCAGCGAATACCTTAGGGTGTCTGCTTTCCGAAATAGGGTCATTTGTGGGGTGTTTCTACTGTCTGGGCATTGTAGTACCTCAGGAAACATGACAGGTGCTCAGAAAGTCAAAGTGCAGAAATTCACTTTTTTGCACCATAGTTTGTAAACTTTTACCCAAACCAATAAATATACACTTATTGCATTTTTTTTATCAAAGACATGTAGAACAATAAATTTAGAGAAAAATTTATATAGAAATGTATTTTTTTTAAAAAAAAATTTACAACAGAAAGCGAAAAATGTCATTTTTTACAAATTTTTTTTTAATTTTTTATTAATATCAAAAAAAGTAAAAATGTCAGCGACAATGAAATACCACCAAATGAAAGCTCTATTAGTGAGAAGAAAATGAGGTAAAATTCATTTGGGTGGTAAGTTGTATGACCGAGCAATAAACGGTGAAAGTAGTGTAGTGCAGAATTGTAAAAAGTGGTCTGGTCATTAAGGGGGTTTAAGCTAGGGGGGCTGAAGGGGTTAAAATCTTTTTTTTTTTATGGTGTTCACCTGAGGGGTTAGGTCATGTTATATTTTTATTGAGCAGGTTCTGACGGATGTGGGGATTCCTATTATGTATACTTTTTTTTGTTTCACTTTAGCACAATAATATGACTTTTAAAGCAAAAAAAAAACAAAAACATATTTTATTGTCCCCATAGTCTGAAAGCCATATTTTATTTATTTTTGGGATGATTGTCTCATGTAGGGGCTCATTTTTTTCAGGATGAGATAACGGTTTGATTAGTATTATTTTGGGAGGCATACACCTTTTTGATCGCTTGGCATTACACTTTTTGTGATGTAAGATGACAAAAAATGTCTTTTCTTGCACAATTTATTTTTTATTTTTTAGGGTATTCACCTGAGGGGGTTAGATCATGAGATATTTTTATCAAGCAGGTTCTTACGGATGCGGCGATAACTAATATTTGTACTTTTTTTTTAATAACACAATAAAAGAATTTTAGAAAAAAAATGGTTTAGTGTCTCTATAGTCTGAGAGCCATATTTTTTTTATTTTTTGTGTGATTGTCTCATGTAGGGGTTCAATTTTTGCGGGATGAGTTGTCGGTTTATAGGTACCATTTTGGCGTACATACGACTTTTTTGATCACTTTTATTACCTTTTTTGGCAGTGAGGTGGGCTAAATTTAAATTTTATTATAGTTTTTCATTTATTTTATGGCATTATCTGTGCGGGAAAGTAATATGACCGTTTATAGATCAGGTCGTTGCGGACGCGGGGATATAAAACATGTGTAGTTTATTTTTTATTTTTAATCAGTGATAAATGTGCGGCTATAAGAAGAAATAAATATTTTTTTATTTTAACTTGTTTTACTTTTTTTAATTTTTTGACCCAGACCCACGTGGTTCTTGAAGAGCCAGAGGGTCTGATGCCAATATAATACACTACAGTACACTATATAGTGCACTGTAGTGTATTGTGACAGGCTGATCAGGCCTTTAGCAGAAGCCTGATCTTAGCCTTACCATGTCAAGCCGGAAGCCTGTGAAGGTGACTGGTTGCCATGGTAACCATCAGCTGCTGCCAAAACAAAGCAGCGGCTGATGAAGGAAAGAGGAAGGGGGGCCCCCTCCCTCTGGGTCAAGTATCGGGTGGCTGCAACGGCACAGCAGCCCCCTGTGGGAGAGGCAGGGAGCTCCCTCTCTGTTAACCCCTTTCATATAGTAGTCCCTATGGACCACGGCATGGAAGGGGTTAAACGGCTTACATTGGTGCCATCACCGATGTAAACCGTTTGAAGCAGAGTGTCAGCTGTGTGCTGACACTCTGCGAAGCCGTTCTGGCCATCCTGAAAATGTGAGAGGGGGCCGGGGATCGTGCACAGTGGATCGCGCGCCCACCTGCCCGCTCGGCCATCCATAAAATGAGGAGGGGCACATCAGGAGGCACATTGATGGCTGCAGGGGGATATTATTTGTACATTTTAGAAGTTTCTCATGTTTAGATTCAGTGACTGTGGCGATCAGATCCTGTCTGCTGGCATTAGAATTCTCTGATTGGCTAATCTGTACAGACTAGCCAATCAGAGCGATCGCTGGCCCGAGACCGACCCTAATTGGTCCTGGGCTGGATAGCTGAGATCTCTGGCTGTGTGTAACAGCCTTGGTCTCAGCGCTGTCACCATATCTGCAGACATGGTGACAGTTTAATGCCATGACGATGTATACTCGTCATGGAGCGCTAAATAGCAGTGCTCTAGGATGAGTATAGACGTCATAGGTCGTGAAGGGTTAAACACTCCTCCAACCTTCTAGCCATCTTCTCCCCCAACACAACTGCCCCTTCCCTTTAAGGTGCAGCCCATCCCTATGATAGAGCCTAAGAAGTTTGCCCAGTTTTCCAGGAACCCAAACCCCTCCTTCCTATACCAGTTCTATAGGCACTTGTTAACCTCACCAATCTCCCGCTGCCTTTCTTGTGTGGCTCGTGGTACAGGTAGTATTTCGGAAAACACTACCTTTGAGGTCCTTGCCCTAAGCTTGTGACCTAAATCCCTAAAATTATTTTTAAGGACGCTCCACCTATCTCTAACTTTGTCATTGGTTCTGATATGGACCATGACTGCTGAACCCCTCATAGTAATTTGTTAACCCGATCTGTGATGTGTCGAACTTGAGCTCCAGGAAGACAACACACTGTTCGACGATCCCGGTCTTTGTGACAGATTGCCCTATCTGTACCCCTAATAATTGAGTCTCTTACTACCAGCACCTGTCTGGCCTGCCCTGTTCTCCATGTCACCGGCTTACTGGAGCTGACATTCCCCTGACTAGCAGAGGAAGTGTCCACCTGCAACAGTGCTCTCCCTGAACTGACATCCCCTCATCTGCCAATCTGGCAAACTTGTTGGGGTGTGTCAGATCAGGGCTAGCTCTTCCCTCTACCCCGCTTTCTAACTGTTATCCAGCTTGCTACCTTACTTTCCTGAGCCTTCTTGCTACCACCCTACCCCACATCTACCCCATAGAGTGCTTGCTCAGTGAACAGCAAACTCTTCCAAATTGTCAACGCTTCTCAGTGTTGAAACTCGCCCAGTTAGATACACGATGTGCGATTCCAAATGGGCAATTTGCTCACATTTTGAACAAAGATATGCACCCTCAAATGGCAGTTCCAGGACTGCATACATTAGACAAGATATGCACTGGACTGCGCTGTCAATATTAGAACACATACTAAATGGGGATTACACAAGAAAAAAAATATATATATATATATACAATATGGTGCAGTGATAAGAATCTAACTTACTATAGTCCCCTCCTAAAGTCCCTGATTCTGAAGTCACGTTATCTAAAGTCACACACTTAATACAAACACACATTTGAACTCAAACATGCGAACGCTCACAAACTCACATTGTTTGTCTATTTATATAGGTGCAGCTCTCAAACCAGACTGCTTTTTTTCCTCTGGATTCAAGTAGATTAAAGTGAAAAACAGAACATAATGACACCCTCAAGGCCCTGAATGAAAAATCTATTTATAAACTAATATCACATTTGATATGATAAATAAGAGGTTCTTAGCAAATAGATTTTGATCAGAAAAAATATCTGTGTCCACCTACCATGGCAAGGTGACCTCAGTCTAGATGTGAACCTATTTTATTCAATACCAATATCTCTATTCCAGTGGGCATCTAAATTTATGTGTGCAGACTCCACATCATGCTAATTAAAAACATTTAATACATATAGCTGAGTTTGCTCTTCCTCTCATTTGATGCCTGATAGCACTACAGAGGTAGCAATACAGTATATGTGTGGGGTCTGCTCTCCTGAAGTTAGATGCCCACTTTCATAGCAAAAGAAATTTAATAGAACAGCTTCCCACCTGGATTAAGGTCACCTTGCCGTGGTGGGTGGGCACTGATTTTAAAAAATGAATGAGAAAGGTTTCCCTCCAATATTGCTACAGTGTCACGGAAAGAAAAGAGGTGTATAGAGGAGTATAAAAACTCACTTTATTAAGCCGTTAATTAAAAAGATATAGGAGGACAAGAGTATTAGCACAGATATCTCCCCACTGTTTAGACCTGCCACAGAGGACAGAGAGCAGATAGGTCATATGGCAGAAGATGGAGTCCGTCTCTGGATTGTCAATTAATAGATGGAAAATGATTGACGATATATCATCCAGTTAAATATGACAAATGGGAGATGTCTATTGGTATTGGGACAGATTAAGCCCAAGACCCCAAGATAGAAATCATCCCAAAACTGCAAGACTGTGCAGTATGCCCTCCCTGACTCGGCCAAACCCTGGTAAGAGATGCAGTATTGTGTCTCCTATATGATCTCAGGGTAAGCTAGTATGGGGATTGTTAGAGACCACCTATTAACACAGGTGCTGCGCTGTACAGAATGTAATTGTGCAACCACGCTACTGCTCCTTGCAGCCCTTGGTATACCGGGTATTTGCAAGGATTTAAGCAGAAGGTGGCAACCACAATAATATCTGGAGAGTTGCTAAAAACTGGCATCAACAGAAAAATATAGCGCTCCTCTTGGTTGGTATCTCATAAACAGGAAAGACCCGCTGATAATCTTAAAAGCTATTGAGCTAACTTTTTGCCAAAAGGAGCAGGAAGGGGACAGGACCATAAAACATGCATTAGAGAGCCGGTAGAGACTGTGGGGAATAATTTCCCGAAAACTGTTGGAACTTGGTATCACTGGGTCAATAACTAACGAAGCTACGACTTTACATTAGTTTTATTTGTATTCTTAGAAAGTATATTGTAAAAACCCTTTTGAAGCATTGAAAAGTAGCAAATATAAAATTGATTTTCTTACAGTTAAAAATAAAAAGGCCACGTGACCCTACACAATACAAGCAGTCAATCTACAAGAGCACACATTCAACAAGTAATAACTTATTATAAACTTAATTTAGGATTTATTTACATGATTATGTGCTTACATATGTATCTTATAATCTTTTTGTTTACTAAGCATACATTGTGTATTTTACACTCAATGATATTTTAAACTAAGATTTTTATTTAAGGGCTTTTCTGTTAAAACAGATTTTTAACAAGTTCTTACAGCATATATACCCTGAAAGATTTATACTTACCTTCTCCATGCCTCTCCTGTCCTCCATGCTGCCTGTGCACTCTCCATTCTGGTCCCTCCACTGTTCACATCTGTCTGGCCATGGGCATGATCACATGCACTACTCCAGCCAATGACTGGCTTCAGTGGTGACGTGCTGCTTGTGGACACATCACTGTTGAAGCCAATCATTGGTTGGTGCAGGGCATGTGACCATGCCCATAGTCAGCCAGATAGAAACAGTGCCATGACTGGACGTTCGAGAGAAAGGTGGCAGCTCAGACCACCACAGTGGCTTGGAACAAGTAGGTATGAATGTTCTGTTTCAGGGTCAATGCTTCAGAAACTTGTTAAAAATATTTTTACCAGAAAACCCCTTTTAAACTCTCCTATATCGAAAATAGCTGCAAACAATGCATTCTGTAAGAAAGGTAATTAATCAAACAGTTTGAGCTTTCTGAATAACATAGTATTTTAGCCTTTGCCAAATTAGAACACTTTAATTAAACTTTAATATATGTTGATCTAAAAATGCATTCTAAAAAAGAAGTTAAAGTTAGTGAACTTATCGCCTTGAGTTAACCATGTAATCTATGAAGTTTTTGATAACTTCATTGTAATGATGTTTCTGTTTTGAAATGTGAATTTGTCCAACTGCACATTGTAATTGATATATGTATGTATACTAGAAATTTTTTTAATAAAGAAGTGGAAAAACAAAACAAACAAACCATGTAATCTATGAGCATTTACATCTTAGGGCCTCATGCACACGACCGTTGTTTGATTCCGTGTCCGTTGCTCCGTTTTTCGTGATTTTCTGCGGACCCATTGGTTTTCAATGGGTCCGTGGAAAACTTCGGCAAATGCACCGTTGTCCTCCGCGTCCGTGGTCCGTGATTCCAGTCCGTCAAAAAAATATAACCTGTCCTATTCTTGTCCGTGAAAAACGGTTCACGGACCCATTCAAGTCAATGGGACCGTGAAAAAATGCGGATGGCCATCCGTGTGTCATCCGCGATCCGCAACCGTTTTTTTTGCGGATCCCTTGGCAGGCACTTGGCAAAAATTGTTAGCCTGTCTTTTGGTAAAATCTTTTGGGTCATGTCCCCTAAAAAAGCGGAAGACACACGGAAACACAGCGGAAGGCGAAACGGACACGGATCACTGAACAATCCCTTTTTGCGGACAGCATAAAAAAACGGTTGTGTGCATGAGGCCTAAAGGGAAGATATAAAATTGAGATTCCTTAGTGGTTGATAACTTTTAACGGCTAACTGAAAAGACGATGACAAAATTGCAAGCTTTTAAGATTACTCAGGTCTCTTCCTTGGGTATGTTATAACACAGTATCTGAAGATTCACATATTTATACACAACAGGACATAGTAATAGTGAGAGAAGTGTCGTTGATCCAGGGAGTTATTCTGATTGCTTGGACTTATTCTGATGGATGACATCCATGTGCTATCCATTTTTATTTTTTCAAACTCATAGAAATGAATGGGTCTGTGTGCAATCTGCAAAAAATTTGGATTATACACAATGCAAAATACAGTTGAGGCCTTAATTGAGACTGGAAAGGGCCTCGGTTCATGAAAAACTGCTGAGCTCGGTATCTTGACTTTGGTGATAAATAGTTTGTGTTTTTTAATGATTTTAATTTCTTACACATGGGAAAATGAAAAAAAGGGGGAAAAAGTCTGTGTTTCACATTTTTTCGATTCTTTTTTAAATACCACAAAGTACATCGAAAAGCATGTCTGCTTTCCGTTGTGGTCATTTGGATATAGGGGATATATACTTTACAGCTTCCATGGTTGGATAGTAGCCAGGACGCTACTAGTAGCCAGGGCCAGGACACTACTAAAGTCCTGGTTGCCATAGTAAGTAGTGGGAAGCCAAGGGAGCAGATACTTATAGTCTGTGCGGCTCCCGGGGCGCTCCACAATCACGTCAAAGCGCCCCACGTGCATGGATCATGTGATCCATGCGATCATGTGATCCATGCTCATGGGGCGCTCTGATGTCATGTGGAGCGCCCGGGACTCGAGGCCGCACGGACGGTAAGTATGCTTCTCCCTGCCTCCCACTACACTTTACCATGGCAGCCGGGACTTTAGCGTCCTGGCTGCCATAGTAACCATTCACAAAAGCTAAACGTCGGATCCGGCAATGCGCCGAAACGACGTTTAGCTTAATGCCGGATCCGGATTAATGCTCTTCAATGGGCATTAATTCCAGATCCGGCATTACGGCATGTCTTCCGGATGTTTGGACGGAGACAAATCCGCAGCATGCTACGGTTTTGTCAATGTCCAAAAAACGTTCACATACTGAGCGGAAGACATCCTGATGCATCCTGAACGGATTTCTTTCCATTCAGAATGCATCAGGATAATCCTGATCAGTATCTTTCCATCCTAGAGCCCCAAGGACGGAACTCTAGGACGGAAAGCAAAAGCGCAAGTGTGAATGAGCCCTTACACATTAAGCGCTATATATAAAGCAATGAGCAAGGTAGGAGCAGGTAAAAAAAGTCTCAATGGGGGAGCATCTCTATCACTAACAACTGGCTTGTTACTCCTGTAGCTGCTATCTCTGCTAGGACATTCAGAAATGTCCTTGCAAAGATAAATGCGGACAAAACAGGCGTTTATTGTCTATGAGTAGTCCAGAGCTAGTTTAACACAATTAATCTCAAAATTTTACTTTGACTAACCATATATATCTTGACAGTTGACACATTTGATGCACACTAGTTATTACAGTATTTTGTTTTAAACAATTAAAAAATAATGATGGCATTCTGTTGGGTTAATCATCTTTAGAGGATAAGAAACAATACATTTCTGGTATAAATGCAATGTCAAATTCTAAGAAAATGGAAGCTGTCACTTGAGCCTAGAGTGTTGGCTTTTTTTACATGTTACTATTAGAAGGGGATTTAGTCTGTATGAAATGAGGCTGATCAGAATTCAGGTCTGTATGCTTCTACTTGCCATTCAAAATTAACAATTAAACCTAAACCTAAATTATAAATCCAATGAGACATGCAGAACATTAACTAACTACAATGGGGAGTTTTGAAAGGCATTGTTTAATCATTATTAACAAAATGCTTTGACTACGAGAACATATTGAAGTCTTGTCTATCAGATTTAACCAGTGATTTCTTATTTTACCAGTCAGTCAAAGCCTACCACATTATGACTGTTTTAATAATGTGTACAGTTGTGGCCATCAGTGGGCAAGAGAGACATAGTAGTTTTGGAGGAGGTTCAAAAGAGGTTGATTAATGTAATAAATGGAATAAATGGACTACAGTACACAAAAACATCAAATTAGAGTTATATACAGTACTTAGAAAACGTATGTGTGAGGGCTGACCTAATATCTGAGATCTCTCCCACAGTCTATTTATACCCAGGAATATACATATAAGGTGACATCATCTACGGCTTCGCCAACATAGAAAGGAATTATTTACTGTAAGTGCGGTGAGACTATAACATTAGATAGTCTCAGCTCACCTAGCTCCTGTGTGACATGTACATGTACATGGAACTCCAGGAAGTCTTGTAAAATTAAGCAAATTTTCCAGGACTGTCATCCACTGTTAAAAATCCACTTTTATTCAAAGCATTAAAATGTACAGAAAATTAAGCCAATAAATATGTTTACTGCGTTTTGACACAAGGTCTTAATCATTAAGAGTGGTTCAACCCACTTTTAAATCCACTACTCCCCATGATGTGGATATCTCCATATGTCTACATAATCCAGCTGATTGAAAGAGTCCATGTCATAGGGAACTGTTTTAAAACATATGTTTATCCACAAAATCAATAAATAAAAATATACAAAAATGGAGTTGAACAAAATGCTCAATATTCGAAGATCAGATCGTGTCTATGAATCAAATCTTTTTGTATTCTACTGTTAATAGTGAAAATCCAGTAGGATTCTCTATTTAGGATCTTTCTACGCAGATCATCTCTTCTTTGTGAATTGAACACTCTTTCCATACCCATTGTTTTCAAACTATTCAGATCAACTTTATGTAATTCTCTGAAGAGTCTCAATAGCATGGAAATATTAGTACCATATCATTAGAAATATCCCAAAAATGTTTCCACATACAAGTGTTTAGGTTGTTCTGTAAATTTTAACGCTTTGAATAAAAGTAGATTTCTGGAGTGTAATAAAATTACGGTTCATTTACTAGATCACTGGAGAACAGTTGTTGATCCAGGGTGTTACTGTACTCCTGAGTTTTTTTTACCTTCCTATGGATCAACGTTGCAAAATAATAGGCAGAATTGAAGGATGTATATATATAAAGAAGAAGAAAAAGAACATTACCTGTTTCTTATTTTATAATAGACAATGCGTATTTCTCCTTCTTCTCTTTTTATATATAACTATAGCTTATTACAGAAATAAGTCCCATTTATTATCACCAGTGTTTACCCTGACCGGCTGAAGCTCCATCATATCAATTGCTCACCCATACATGCCCCCTTTATTAATTGTATGAAGAAGAAATCCATATGCCAGACACATGGCCTTGTGATATGGCTGCTCATAATAATAGATCACGTTTCCATAAGATCTGGCTCTCTCTATAGCACCAGATTTATTACTATTTATTACTATTTATGGCTTGTAACCATGTCATGGTCTATAGAGTTATTCTCTAAGCAATATACAGGGAGAGAGAAAGAGTAGAGAGCCAATTACTGGGTGAGCAGATGCAAAAAGGTTCTCATGTGGTCAAGCAGGGAGAACATTTAAAATAAGTTTAACTAGCAATTATTACAATAAAATGATTTTAACACTATGGCCAAAATAAAAAAAACGAATAAAGTCGATTGAATTGGAGATTTTTATTTAATTTTGGTGCCTTTCATCATATTTTTAATATAAGTAAATTAGAGTTTGAAGGGGTTGTCTGAGTTATATATATATATATATCTATATATATATATATATATATATATATATATATCTTACAATGTGCCTTAGAATACACTAAATAGTACTTTTGTCATGTACTGTTTTCATCCAAATGATCGGGTTTCGGCAGCACTGCTGCGGATCATATAACCCCCGACATCACCCTTCAAGCTCTCTGTGCTGAAGTTTTGTGTACGAGCTAATCCCAGCCTGAGGGAGTGGCCCGGCTCTGTACACGAAACATCAGAGCCTGTGTACCCGCCCCCCTCTCTCTCTCTCTGCATGCACGATCCCTACAAGTGCAGGCAGCCGTGGAAAATCAACAGTCCTGTCAGATGCAGGTGATCGGACCCCAAAGCCACCCCCACGACCAGACACCCAAAAGTAATGCTATGTCCATATTAGAACATATATATAGATATCTATTAGAGATGAGCGAATTTTCAAACATTCGATTCTGCCGATTCGCTGAATTTTCTGGACAAATGTGCTTCGATCCGAATTTATTTGCGGAGCATCTCATTAAAAAACAGCTATTTCCGGGCTGCAAAGAGCCTTTATAGGGATGTATAACTCTGTGCCTTGCAGTAACATGAATAAGGAGTGTGCTGTGCTAGTGAAATAATACTGTGAGTCAGTATGACATGCAGATGACAGGCGTCACTCTTAGAATCACTGTACACTTCACTTATTTAGGCAGTCAAGTGGCCAAAACTGACCAAATAACTCAAGTATTAACTCTGCAAAAAAGGGCTATGTGGCTCTTATAGGGGACAACACAGTCAGTTAGCAGCAGTCCCACACAAGTTGGTGTGGATCCTAATCACCGTTTTTAGTCACACATAAAAATTATACTGATTGAGCCTTCTGTGGTTTAAATTATACTGATTGCCTATGGACTTAGAACCTCCGAAGAAGCTATCGGCGAAATCCGGGTCGGGTAGGCAGTGATTTTACCTGCATTGTTATATATTGGACTGGTGACAAGTATCTTATCTTGTAAGTACAATAAAGCACACTTTGTGATAAGCAGCTGGATGTACTACACTATGTCATATCATTTGCTTTGAAGGGAGAGGACGTATTGGAGCAACTGCGGTTTGGTTGGTCGGTACAAGACATCAGAAGTAGCAGTGGAAGACTGCTGTGATTATCTGGTGCTGTGTTCCCCGCGAGTGGTCTCTGGATTGAAAGCCGGGCCCACCACCTTTATCTTTTAAGTATTAACTCCTGATGCTGTGCGCCCCAGGGCACCAGCACTGAAAGGGTGTCCAGCAGTAAGTTAACCTGCACTTCACCCAGCGGCAGACAATACCTCCCCCTACAGGGAGCTCCTTTTGCCTGCTATCTGTGAATGGGAGCGCATGGCATCAGTGTGTACAGAGATGCCATGAGCTCCCATTAACAGATACAAGGGAAGAGCAGCTCCCTGTAGGGGGAGGAGGAGAGGGAGGGGGAGGGTGGGTATTGCCTGCTGGTGGACTAAGGCCTCATGCACACGACAGTAAATAATGGCCGTGTGATGGCCATCTAAGTAACGGCCATTGCACGGCCATTTTTAGCACCAATGAAAGTCTATGGGGCTATTCACATGGCCGATCTTTTAGCCAGTGAATAGCGACCGTCCAAAAATAGTACATGTCGTGGTGCGGCAGTCTCTTCTCTCTTCATTGAGCAGGACCTGCCGAAGGACCAGCGATGTGCGAGGTGACGTAGCCATGTGGGAGCGCTCAGTGACATCATCGTGCACCTTCGGCAGGTCCCGTTCCGTGAAGAGAAAAGAGGCTGCTGCAGCGTGAGCAAGTGGATAAGGTGAAGTTTTTTGTTTTTGGCTGTGGGACACTATGGGGACATTATTTAAACCAGGAATCCACAAACTGCGGCCCTCCAGCTGTTGTAAAACTACAACTCCCACAATGCCCTGCTGTAGGCTGATACCTGTAGGCTGTTCGGGCATGCTGGGAGTTGTAGTTTTGCAACAGCTGGAGGGCTGCAGTTTGATGATGCCTGATTTAAACCATGGGGGACATTATAAAGCCGGGAGGTGTTTAAAAAAAAAATCACTCACTATGAGGGACTTTATTTAAGATGGGGCCCTTCATTGGGGCCATTATTAAAGCTGGGGGTGGTAAAAAAAAAAAATTCCTACACTATGGGGAACATTATTTAAGATGGGGGCCTACATGGGGGCCATATTAAAGCTGGGGGCGGTAAAAAAAAAAAAAAAAAAAAATCAAACACTATAGGGGGACATTATTTTACCAGGGGGCCTACATGAGGGACATTATTAAAGCTGAGAACGTTTTTTTTCACTGTCATGTGCATGTAGCCTAAGTGCAGGTTATCTTATTTCTGGACACCCTTTCACTGCCTGTACCCTCGAGAGCACATCATCCCTGTAACACAATGATGTCCTGTGCTCCAGTAAACAGAAGCATCACTCCTGTACCCTGGAGCGCACGACATGGGAGTGTACAGAGATAGGGTGCACTCCCATTCACAGAGCTGGGCCGATAGCAGGCAAGAGGAGCTCATTGTCCCATGAAACAATAAGGGACTCTGTGTGCAGGCCACTGTTCAGGGCACTGTTTCACTGCTGTGATGGCATGGAGGCACTGGGGGAGGGGGACATGACAATGGATGGCATGGAGGCACTGGGGGAGGGGAACATGGCAATGGATGGTATGGAGGCACTGGGGGATGGGGATGGCATGGATGCACTGGGGGAGAGGGACATGGCAATGGATGGGAGGGGGCATTGGGGGAGGGGGACATGGCAATGGATGGCATGAAGGCATTTGGGGAGGGGGACATGGAAATGGTCAGCATGAAGGGGCAGATGGCAATGGGAGAGCAGGGGACATGGCATGGAGGGGCTGATCTGATGGCACTGGGGGAGTGGGGAAATGGCATGGAGGTGCTGATCTGATGGTAGTGTTGGACATCACATGGCAATGGATGGCATGGAGGCACTGGGGGAGGAAGACATGGGAATGGATGGCATGGAGGGGCTAATGGCACTGGGGGAGTGGAGCTGAAGGCATTGGGGTGGGGGAAAACTGAAGACACTGGGGGAATGGAGCTGATGGCACGGGGGGGGGGGCTGATGGCACTGGGGGATAGTGGAGCTGATGGCACTGGGGGATAGTGGAGCTGATGGCATTGGGGCATAGTGGAGCTGATGGCACTGGGGGAAATGGAGCTGATGGCACTGTGGGGAACTGATGCACTTGGGTTGATCGGACAAGGGGGAACAAAGGGTGTTGGGGACTAATGGCAGGGGGTTTGATGAGTTTTTACAAAGGAAAAAAGTCTATTAATTCATTTTTTCTTATTAGAGTACTCGATTAATCGTAAAAATAATTGGTAGAATACTCGATTACTAAAATAATCATTTGCTGCAGCCCCAGCGCCCATGGTGATACACACACCCTCCCCCCCACACCGCACTGCCCACACCAGCCCCATTTCAGTAATTCACGGCAGTATCAGCCACACTGCGTCGGCAGCCACACTGTGTCGGCATTTCAGTGACATCACTACAAGTTATATAAACAGGAAGAGTGCTGCCATTTCAGTCAGTCACAAGCACTATATCAGCCATATAGAAAGGAGCTCCTGTCAGCAGTCTGACCTACCAGTCGCTACCAGCAGTCTCAGCATCAGCAGTCAGTGCCACTAGCCACAGCCACCAGTCAGTGCCAGCAGTCTTAGCCACCAGTCTTGGCCACCAGCCACATGCACCAGTCAGAGCCACAGCCATCAGTCAGTGCAAGCAGTCTCAGCCGCAGCCAGTGGTCAGTGCCAGCAGTCTTTGCCACAGCCACCAGTCTCGGCCACTAGCCACAGCCACCAGTCTTAGCCACCAGTCAGTGCCAGCAGTCTCATCCACAGCCACTGGTCAGTGCCAGCAGTCTTTGCCATAGCCACCAGTCTCGGCCACTAGCCACAGCCACCAGTCAGTGCCAGCATTCTAGGCTACAGCCAGCACTCAGTGCCAAGAGTCTCAGCCACAAGCCGCAGCCAGCAGTCTCCAGTCTCACCCACCAGTCAGTGCCACCAGTCTCAGTCACAGCCACCAATCTCGGCCCCCAGCCACACGCAGCAGTCAGAGCCACAGCCATCATTCAGTGCAAGCAGTCTCAGCCACCAGCCACCAGTGTCAGACACAGCCACCAGTCAGTGCAATAAGTCTCAGCCACAGCCGGCAGTCTCAGCCACAGCCACCAGTCAGTCCAGCAGTCTCAGCCACCAGCCGCAGCCAGCAGTCTCAGCCACAACCACCAGTCAGTACCACCAGTCTCAGCCACCAGCCGCAGTCGGCAGTGACAGCCAGCACTCTGTGCCAGCAGTCTCAGCCACAAGCCAGCAGTCTCAGCTACCGTCACCAGTCAGTGCCAACAGTCTCAGCTGCAGCCAGCAGTCTCAGCCCCAGACACCAGTCAGTGCCAGCAGTTTCAGCCAACAGCCGCAGTCAGCAGTCTCAGCCACAGTCACCAGTCAGTACCAGCAGTCTCAGCCACCAGCCACAGTCAGCAGTCTCAGCCACAGCCAGCACTCAGTGCCAGCAGCCCCAGCTACCAGTCAGTGCCAGCCAACTGTTATATATATATAATATACACACTATATTCTCCTGTCCTGTAGACTGCAGGATATATCTATACACTACTGTGTTTGCATGCAACGTTAGGTTGTGCAGTGCAGGGGGCGGGGAACGGCAGATTATTCACACCCACAAATATTCATGAGGGAGAGCTCAGGCATTGTTGTTACACACCCCCACAGCTTTGCTGCAGCATGTAAACAAAGCTTGAATAAAATAACTATGCAAAGGTGTAAGTATGTTTTTTCTCTTAAGAAATCGAGCTTAAATAATGTATATGTATGTCCTGATGAGTTTTATAAGCTTTTTTTTTTTTTTTTTCATTACTCGGATACCCACCTTTAATGATAAAATCCCTCTCCTCTGCTAGAGGAAGGTAAAGTAAGACAGCATACAAGTACCGTTAAATTTACTTCTTAACTTCCCCTATAGTAAGTTCATACAGAATTTTACAATCTTAATACCTTATATGAGATAAATAAAGTCTTTACTTTCCCATAACCCATTTAACTTTTTTTCATTGGTTGTGTCTGGTATGAGAGTTTTGCCCCAAAAAGCCAATGCTGTTAATTTGAATAAGGCTGAACCATCATGAGTAGTGATAAGCGAGCACCAAAGTATTCGGGAGTTTTGGTGTTCGGCCCGAACACATTGCTATATTCATGTGCTCGGAGAGCACCCGAGTATAATGGAAGTCAATAGGAGACAACCAGACAGCCCCTGCTTTGAAGAGGGGAGGGTGCCTGGTCTATTAGAAAATATCAGAAAGTAAAAGAAACACCACCAAAATGGATCGGGAACAGCATGGGAACAATGTCTGGCTGCATCTTGGACTCCCAGGTCGCTTACAGACTGACAAAAATATGCACAACCCCCCAAAAAAAACAATTTCACAGGAAAAATTGTTAGGAACCATTCTTTCCTGTAAATTCAATTGTATATAAAGTGCAAGTTCTGCCAAAAATTACAAGCAAGAGGCACTCCGAAACAGCCTGTGTATCACATAAAGGAGGACCTCATTCACATTGTGGTACAATTGTTCCGGTAGTGGGACTCCTACACTCATAAAGCCTATGCACTAAGTGAAAGGGCTGCCAAAAATTACAAGGAGGCGGCACTACTATACACCCTTTATTGCACATAAAGGAGGGCATCATGCACACCCTTGAAAAATTATGATTGGTGGCCTGCTGGTGACCCTCTAAAACATTTTGAGACAGGGCCTGCTGGTGACCCTCTAAAACATTAGAGACGAGCGCCTGATGCTAAGCTGGCCCTCTAAAACATTAGGGCGAGGGCCTGCTGGTGAACTGACACTCTAAAACATTATATGCTAGTGCCTGCAGATGAGCTGACGCTCTAAAACATTATATGCAAGTGCCTGCAGGTGAGCTGACACTTTAAAACATTGTATGCAAGGGCCTGCAGGTGAGCTGATGCTCTAAAACATTATATGTGAGTGCATGCTGTTCAGCTGACGAACTAAAATATTATTTGCGGGTGCATGCTGTTCAAATGACCCTCTAAAACTGACTGGAAGCATTATCGTCAGCAACCCAATCGTCCGACTGTTAGCACTGGTCCGACTTGGACAGTGTTGTCCTGCGCCGCCAAGCTAAGTTGGACATGAAGCTGGAGTACGGTGGATTTTTTTTGGTCACGTTAATCAAGTAAGAGCGGGTTATAGGCAACCTTCCTATTCGGTTGGCTTGCCAGAATTCACGAATATGTAGAATATAGTGTAATATATATCCGTATAAACTAATATTTGTCTTTTTTTTTTCATCTGATCCTATTATATTTACTACTCTAATGGGTTCAGATGGAAAAAAAGAAACAAATATTCGTTTTTGCGACTATATATCACACTATATTCTACATATTCACAAATTCTAGCAAGCCAACCCAATAGGAAAGTTGCCTATAACCTGCCCTTACTCAATTAATGCTCATATTACACATTGCTGATTTTTCATATAAGAAGAAATGAATTAAATAATGAAGAATATTCTAATTCACTAGATATTGCAGCCTTCTCACATTGGCCCACAAGCAAGAAGCAGGCAGGAAATGGGTTCAGATAAAGAAAAATTGATGAATATTCGTTTTTACGAATATATATCACTATATTTGAAATATTTGCAAATTCTCAATGTTGCGATATTCGCGATTAAAAGTCGCTATTCGAATATTCACGCTCAACACTAGTTGGCATGTTGGCCTTTTGCAGCTGTGGCATCCGTTCATCAAGATAATGTCATTGCTTCTTGTGTTATGCTGTATGAAACCTTAGTTGCAGGATTTTGACCTGGCCACTGCATATCACATGAACATCCAATGATAAGGAAAACTGCCTGGGTGATGAGTTTCCTGGCATTTTCCTGGTTATTTTGTGTAGATTGTCTGTCATTGGCTTGGCTTACCTGACTCTGCTTCAAACTGATTATCCATGTACCAACCTGTACCTAACTTCTTTATCCAGTTTTTGGCTACTGATTTTGACTATTTACACTTTCTGCATGTTGCTAACCGAGATCTGCCTTGACCATGCCTCTGATACAGCATGTTACTTGGATCTATTATAGATTTTCCTGCTGATCATGCCCTTAGGCTAACCAGTAAAGTCCATACCCTCTGGTGAGTGTTATTAGTGAAAAACAGGAAGATAACTTATACTCAGCAACTCAGGTTAGCCAACAACTCAACGCTGATCTATAGGAAATCTAATGTACTTCATCCAAAATTGGTAGATCCAATTGTGTGTTCTGTAGCTATAACCACATCTACTTCTCTCCAGATACTGCTTTAAAAATGCATGAACCAGCATTTCCTGATATCTAAATATCTACTTGGGCTGATTTACTAATATTGAATGAAGTACTTGAGATCTTCCTTTATGTATGAGATGTTCAGTAAGTGATTTCATAGAGTGACAAGATACAGAGCTCCAACCCCTCCTTATACTATGACATTAGTCAACACAGCATTGTGAACACATTGAGAGACAAACTAATATGATACAATATTTTTCTAGCTTACTTTATTTAAAACGATTATGTTTCTTCCCTATTTCTAATGATTTGTATTATACAGTATGATGTCTAAATTTGTAATCTATAATAATATCTGTATCTATGATTTATACAAATAACTGTTATGGCAGTGGTCCAGTGCAACTCGTCTTCTGCTGATCACCACAGCCACTGCCTTGCCTACTAACTCTATAGCTGCATGGTTCCAGTGGTTCAGTCATACCAGCTTGTTTCTCTTCCCCCAGTAGTCCCTGCTGCCAGAATAGTGATGCTCTTTCCATACAGGCTGAGGCCTGGTTCCTGCTAGCTTTGCCTTTCTTGCCTTTAGGGCATGCATGCTTCCTCCAGCCTTTAAAGGGTCAGTGTTCATGTACCCTATTCTTCGCCAGCAAATTGCTGGTTATCCTGGGATACTTTAGGAACCATCTCCTATGGCTTATAGTTTGCTAGTTTCCTGCTAAAGTGTGCCATGTTTTTTGCCTGTTCCATGTACTTGACCTTTGTCTGCTCTCTACTTTGACTCTGAGCTGCTCGACTGACCTCAGGCTCTTTACTGTATTTCATGTACTCTGCCTGTCCTGACCTTGGCCTGTCCATGACTACTGTTGTTGTCTGATACCTCCGTGCCCTGCTTTGGTGTTATCTGACCTGCGTGGGCCAGCAGTCACTTCAACCAAGGCTACTGAAAGAGCAGCCTGGTTGTCCCCCTGTAGGGAAGTCCAGATCCCTACAGGTGAACACTTAGATAACAACTTTGAACCAAATCTGTTCAAGTGACACAGCTTCTTTATTAAAAATAAAAGTTTCCCCTTCTCATTTTACTCAGATATCTTTGTCTGCAGAAGTTATAAAGGTGCAAGTTAGTTTGGGTTCCATCTACAGTAAGTCAGAGTATTGTCCATTACAAGCTGTCAATTACATCGCTGGCTTTCATGTTAAATTTCACAGAGAACTAGATGGTTGCAATGTTTTTAGTATTCTAAAAATCGGGCAGAATTACCTATTTTCTGCTAAGCCATGTCAAGACATGTACCTCATTTGTTGTGCAAATCTGCCCCAAAATGCACAATTAAAGTAAATTTTGATTGTATAGGTCTATTTAAAGGGGTTCTGCAGCTTTTTTTTTTTTTTTTTTACTGATGATCTATCCTCTTGATCAGCAGCAACTCATCGGCTGGGGTCGACACCGGGGACCCCACCGATCAGCTGTTTGAGAAGGCAGCGCACTGGCAATAGCGCCACGGCCTTCTCGCTGTTTACCGCAGGCCTAGTGATGTCATGACTAGTATCACTTGCCTGGGCGTGGCCAAACCCTGTTAACTTCAATGGGGCTTAGCTGCGCTCGGATGCTGATGATCTACCCAGAGATGGATCATCAGTAAAAAAAAACTGCAGAACCCTGAGAGCTAAGAGTAAGATTAGACCTGGATTATGACACATTTACTATGTGCGACTTTTTAAAAGTTGCAAAAAGTTGCAACCTACAACAGGCAACCGCCTGATGCACTTTACACATGTAAGTGTAAACTACATTGCAATCATGCCAAATATATTATGGTGCACCATTTCATACATTTGGTGGAGGAACACAAAGCAAAGACAGAGTTAAAACTGACACTCAAAACCCCCAAATGATTAATGT
The DNA here is from genome assembly GCA_033119425.1 of Bufotes viridis. Classification (NCBI taxonomy): domain Eukaryota; kingdom Metazoa; phylum Chordata; class Amphibia; order Anura; family Bufonidae; genus Bufotes; species Bufotes viridis. The sequence continues at coordinate 196,246,081 of CM065592.1, forward strand.
GCCCCTATGTCTCTAGCAGAGTTTGAATATTATAGCTATATCAGAAATTTTTCAACTTCAGTCTCTGAATAAGAACTTTTAAAATTCTGCAAGATGTTGAAAATGAGCAGTGAACGATATAGTAAAAACATGAAAATGATAAGCCTAGAAATCTTTTAGCTATTTAACAACTTATGGTAGATCAACTGCAGTCTTATGGCAAGGCCTGCAACTGAAACATTCCCTGTGATCTATTTAGAGATTACTAAGCATTAAATACTATAACCTGAAATAAGAAAGATGTCATAAAATAAATTATACAGCTTTATTGCTGCAAAACTTTGTATCGATCTTTAAATTTATGCAAGGTCACTAAAATGCATAACTCTGAGTAATTCCATAAAATTCAGCTGCATTATTATGAAAACGCCTTCTCATCATTCTGCTCGCACAAATTCCTAGTGTACAAATGGATTTTTACTTTGATTACATTGCTGTGAGTCTTTATTTTACTTTCAGTCCCGTTTTAAGCTCCATTTTAGCATATCCAACCCTGGTTATTACCTTTGAAAAATATTGCAATCAATATGCTGCTAAAAACTGATTCTGATACATTACTCACAGACCTTCATGTAGAAGTCGTACACTTAGTTGTATAACTTCTTACTATTTAAAAAATGGACAAAATGACATTAAAGGAGTTTTTAGAATTTTAAATAAATGTAGTTCATTGCATGGTCAAAGTGCGACTTTCTAATAAAAGAGGCAGATTTATGAAAATTGTCTAAACTATATACTGTCTTTGCTGTTCTTTAACTAATCACAAAGCAGCTTTTAGTTTTCAGAATGTGGAATTGAAATAAAAGCTGTTCTGTGATTGGTTACTTTAGGCAACAGAGAGACAGTTTCATTGAAACTGTTTCAAAAGCTCTTACATTCTATATTAACTCATTCACCTTTTCTATTTACTGAGTGAATTTTTTTTCCATACAGCTCATACTTACCAACATGTAAAGTACAATTGAGGACATTTAAAGAAAATGTGTCACCAAAAATTTTATCTGCCAGTTAAAACCAGATAGTAACACATCTCCTTTTTCTATTCTGTTTTTATTTTCTAAATGTAGCTTTTTTTTATTCTGTTTCCTGAACATGATTATGGGGGTGGCCATCTTGCCTAAGCTGTTCTTAACTACATTTACAAAACATTAAAAATTGCTTTACTGCAGCCCCATGGACCATAGAAACAAAGGACAGGGATAGGGAATGCACAATGGATAGGGAGACCATATTGACTTCTATGGGATAGTTTTCTAGGCATGCTCTGTGACCTGTGCAGAGGTCATTGTATGACCTGTGCAGAGGTCATTGTACAAGAAAAGAATAGTTAAATATATACACTTTTAGTTTACATATAAAAAGTGACATGGAAAATTAAAAATATCATTATCAAAAAATGCTTTAAAATATGTTAAACATAAAAAAGTGATCTAAACAACAGGTCATTTTCTGATGACACATTCCCTCACACCTCACAACACCCTGGAGAACTCCCAAAATGTACTGGAATGCCCGCAGAATTGCCACCTTGGAGATGATGCTTGCATAAGCACATCCCCTTTCACAGACCAGTTCATGGTTAAGTTTGTCCTAGAAAAAATCAGAACTGTTGGCTAGTAGTGTATGCTAAAGACTGAAAAACTGTACTTCTCATACTTCTTATAGCTGACCTGTTGCTACAAATGTAATCAAGACACTTGTTTATGAGGTAAAACACCAACAGGACTATAAGTTCTCATTCACACATTGCAGATTTGGTGAGTATTTTGAAGTAGTAATTTGAAGTTTAGGCAGGCATGACACTGTATTTAGCGGTTCTCTTGCTTTCATTATTAAGTGGCCATGTGACATGCCAAAATTATCAAAAACAAAAATGCCTGTAAATTGCTGCAGGATAGTAGTAAATAAATTATTCCTTTGGATATGCTTTGGAAGCTGATTTTTCCTTCACCCATGACAGCACCATAGAGAGAAGGATCCGCTCCCACAACTGGACAGGAAGCCCAAGAGCAATCAAAAAGGGAACACCTACTACCTCCTCAGTGTGGTTTCCTTTCCTCCGGACAGAGGAGCCTGGAGAAAGCAGCCTCCAGGGCTGTGAAACAAGGAACACCTTATGAACTTAGGTTATACAGCGAATATTTGTGTTGTGTGGTTGGTATAAATCTGTTTGGTGCCTTTAGCATGATTCATAGGTTTAAATATTTGTCGGGCTTCAGAGCCTGGTTGTCTGCCTCGTGGCCTGGTTGACTGCCTCATGGCTTCAGGGCCTGGTTGACTGCCCTCATAGCTTCAGGGCCTGGTTGACTGCCTCATGGCTTCAGGGCCTGGTTGACTGCCTCGTGGCTTTAGGGCCATAAGATTTATTTTCTAAAATTAACCTGGATTTAACCTGTTTGGGACACATGACGTACTGGTACGTCATGATGCCCTGGTACTTAGGACACATGATGTACCCGGTACGTCATGTGTATTTTCGATCACTGCCGCGCGGCGTGCAGTGATCGAACAGAGTGCCTGCTGAAATCATACAGCAGGCACTCTGTGACAATGACGAGGGGGTCCTGTGACTCCCCCGTTTGGCGATCGCTGCAAACCGCAGGTCAATTTAGACCTGCGGTTTGCAGTGCTCGGCAGTTCATTATCCCGCGTTCCATGACCGCGGGACTCAGAAACTTCAAAATGATGCATATTTTAATGTTTTACCCCCCAGGTTCCGCGCGGTGCTGGCGCTTAATTCCAGGATGGCCTAGTGCTTTGGCAGAGTGTCAGCACAATGTTGACACTCTGCCTGAAACTACTGACATCTGTGCTGTAGGGACCGCTGTATGGAAGGGGTTAACAGGAAGGGCCCCTCCCTCCTCATCACCCGCTGCTCTGTTGTGGCAGCGGGTGATGGCTACCAGGCGCCCTGCTTGCCATGAGTTATGGTAGTCTGATCAGACTTCTGCTAAAGCCAGAAGTCTGATCAGACTGTGTAAACTGAAAATACAGTACAGTACACTATATAGTGTACTGTATTGTATTATATAGACATCAGACCCACTGGATCTTCAAGAACCAAGTGGGTCTGGGTAAAAAAAAAAAAAACATTTATCACTGAATAAAAATTTAAATATAAAATACACTACACATGTTTGATATCACTGCGTCCGAAATGACCGGATCTATGAAACTGTCATGTTACTTTTCCTGCACGGTGAACACCATAAAACATAAAAATAAAAACTGAAATTTCAATGAAATTGAAATTTTGCCCACCTTACTTCCCCAAAAAGTCGTATTTACGCCAAAATGTTACCAATCAAATAGGCACCTCATCCCGCAAAAATGAGCCCCCTACGTGAGACAATCGCCCAAAAGTAAAAAACAATATGGCTCTCAGACTATGGAGACACTAAAACATATCCCCCAAAACGCAAAACGCTGTTATTATGTTAAAAGTAAAATAAATAAAAAAGGTATACATATTAGGTATCGCTGCATCCGTAAGAACCTGCTCTATAAAAATATCACATGACCTAACCCCTCAGATGAACACCATAAAAATAAAAATAAATGGTGTGAAATAAGCTCATTTTTTTGTCACCTTACATCACAAAATTGTAATACCAAGCGATCAAAAAGACATATGCCTCCCAAAATAGTACCAATCAAACCGCCATCTCATCACACAAAAATTAGCCCTTACATGAGACAATCAACCAAAAAGTAGAAACATATGGCTCCCAGACTATGGAGACACTAAAACATATCCCCCTAAAACGCTGTTATTGTGTTAAAAGTAAAATAAATTTAAAAAGTATACTTATTAGGTATCGCTGCATCCGTAATAACCTGCTCTATAAAAATATCACATGACCTAACCCCTCAGATGAACACCATAAAAAAAACTGGTGTGATAAAAGCAATTTTTGTCACCTTACACCACAAAAAGTGTAATACCAAGCGATCAAAAAGGCATATGCCTCCCAAAATAGTACTAATCAAACCGCCATCTCATCCTGCAAAAAATGAGCCCCTACAAAGGACAATCGCGCAAAACAATATGGCTCTCAGACTATGGAGACACTGAAACCAGCGGATAAAGGGGGCGCGATTGTCCTTATGGACAGAATTAAATATGTGCCAGAAGTCTTGCGACAGTTTCTGACTGCAATACATATGAACTGTTACAAAGCGACCCAACATTCAAGATTAAAGAGAAAATTGTAAAAACAGTGAACCATTTTGCTACCTTAGGAACCATTGATGGAAAAATGTATACTTTTCTGATTATTCAAGAACCAGTTACTTCGGTGTTCTATATACTGCCTAAGTTTCATAAGACCTTAATTGACCCCCAGGGTACCCCATTGTGGTCTCTGTGAGATCAATCTTATCACCTCTTGCTATTGTACTGTAATAGGTACTTACGCCATTAATAAAGGACACACAATCCTTTTTGTCCGATATGCAACATTTTCTCAGTACAATTGCAGGATTGGAGTCAATCCCTCCTGATAGTCTTCTGGTACCCATTGATGTGGTAAGTTTATACACCTCAATTGACCACATAGAAGGTATCCAAACTGTTAGATCATTGTTGGACAGGAGTAATTATACAATCACGGAAAAACAGATACACTGATTTGCGTCTAGATAATAAAGAGGATCACGGAAAAACCTAAACGCTTTAAATATGTCAAAAACTTTAATGATAAACACTAAAATCAGATGAGCCCACCTGGGCAATACAAATATACATATGGTGTGTCCACTGTGACGGTTCTATGTGTGCACCTTAGAAGCGAACCAGGCGATGCCGAATCGCAAAAAGCTGGCTCACATGCAACCTATTTCAGTTACAGACAGCCTCCGGTGTCAGAAGAAGAGAGATGCTGCGCCAAAAAAGTGGCAACGGTCTCAGTCTGGTCACTCTCCCAGGGTCTGCACAAATACGTGACAGAAGCATGCAGCCCTGGAACAGGACGGGACCTGACTGACACCCACCCTAGGTAAGGAGGTAACACTGAAAGAGGGGTGCCCGCAGAGGGAACACAAGCCCACAAGACGTTCAGCCGAAGGCGTGAACAAATGGGATCCTCTCAAGTGCGTGCCTACACTGCACAGAGCGTGCACTAAAGAGCACAGTCTGACCGATCCCCCAATGCCTGCGACAAAGACGCCATGGGCAAGCAGCAAAGGTACAGGACTGGACTGACTGTCAGGTAGGACACACGGGCACCCAAGGACCGGGACACCAAGAAACAACAACTCAAGCTCGACGCGTTTCATCAATCATCAGGAGCATAGGTAATGAGCGCATGATAGTGCGCTCCGGTATGGATAGAAACCGTATGCTAAGAATAAACAAGAATTTTTTCTACAGTTACTACATCTTGTCTTATTTGAAAACTATTTATGTTGGAAGCAGCTTCTATCTGCAGAGGCGCCTGACTGCGATGGGGTCAAATGTACCCCCGCCCTATGCAAATGCATATATATGTCGAATTTTGAGGACTTACATGTATACAATACTGAATGGTATCGAAATAATGTCCTCTTGTGGAAAAGATTTATTGAGGACATTTTTTGCATGTGGATCGGGGCCACACAAGACCCTATTGTCCTTCCTCTTCCACCTAAATCCTGTATGTGATGGATTACAATTTACAGATTAGAAGAAGATCGCAGCACTCCAACGTCTTGTAGTAAAAAAAACTTATTTTTTCCACCTCAGAAAAGCAACTTTTCGACTTACTTGAAGTCTTTATCAAGCATTACAATTTACATTGATTTGTGATAACTATACGCTGAGCTTTTTGGACACAAGGGTAATTAAGGACCAATATGGCAACCTATCAACTGATCTGTTTAGGAAAGATACAGATAGAAATACTATCCTTTTTTTCTCTATTGCTCATCCACCATCTCTGAAGAGAGCTATTCCCAAATCTCAATACCGGAGAGTGCAACGAATTGTCACTGATCCAGACATACAACTAACTAGGATAAATGAAATGACTAGAAGGTTTGAAGAGAGGGAATATCCTCCATCTATTTTGAAAAAACTAGAGCAGAACTTGACAATTCTAGTAACTCTGGAGTCAAAATATCCCCAAGAGTGGCACTTGTACACAAGTATCATCCCTATAACCAGAGGTTTGATAACATCATACGTAAGCATTGGCATCTACTGGGAAAGGCATACCCCCAGATTGATGAATTCAAGCATCCTCTTCTGATATATAATAAGAGAAACCCGAATTACAGGGATAAGCTTGTACATGCAGATTTAGGGAGTGGGAAAGTAGCATTAAAACAAAGAGTATTGGCTACCCAGTGAAAGGGCACTTTTCCGTGTTAACACTGCCTCCAGTATTCCCATATAATTAAGGATTCCACTTTTCACCATCCACATACTGGACGTGCATTTACAGTGGATGGTTTCTATATGTGTGAGTCCACAAATGTGGCTTATCTGATAAAATGTCCATGTGGTCTGTGATATATTGGGGAAGCAATACAAACGACCAGGGGTCGTATTGGGAAACACAAATCTACCATCAGAACAAAAAATCTAATGTTGCCCATTCCGTTTCATTTTGATCAGTGCAAACACACTATAGCCCAATTGAGATTTTAGATATTAGAGCAGATCAAAAGACCAAGGAGAGGTGGGGATATTAAGAAACTGCTACTACGCAGAGAGGCCTACTGGATCCGCACGTTGGACACTTTGCATCCGAGGGGTCTCAATAGGGACTATGAGATCATGCATATTTTATATGTTATTTGATCATATAATTTATGATTTTATCATTATGTTTTTTCAGACATCTATCGTCCATTGAAGGATCCCGCATCTGACAATATGGTATTCTTTAAATATATATACTTTGGTTCATTTCTATGCTGTCTTTTTAATGTCTCACTTTGATTTTTGATTGACATTGTTAGTTTCTGTCAATCTGGGCATCTAACATCATTAGAGGTGGTACTGTGTACAATCTATATATACCTGCCCTTTTAAATTTTTACCTACCTGTTGATAAAGGCATGTTTGCCGAAACGCGTCCTGGATGTAGGACACATTGATATTATGCAATAAACATCATAATTAACTACAGAGACACTGCTGCTGGGAGTGAGTGCCGGCTGATTCATCTCCTATGGAGACATTAAAAATTATTATTTTTTTTTTTAAATGATATTATTGTGTAAAACTTGAATAAATAAATAAAAATAATACATATTATGTATCGCCGGGTCCCTAACAACCTGCTCTATAAAAATAACACATGAGTTAACCCCTCAGGTGAACACAGCAAAAAAATTATATAAATACAGTGTCAAAAGACATTTTTGTCACCTTACATCACAAAAAGTGTAAAAGCAAACGACCAAAATGCCATATGCACCCCAAGATAGTGCCAAACAAACCGACATCTCATCCTGCAAAAAATGAGCCCCTACATAAGACAGTTGCCCAAAAAAATAAATAATATATGGCTTTCAGAATGTGGTGAAGCTAAAAAAATCATTTATTTCAAAAAAGCTTTATTATGTAAAACTGAAACAAAACCCCCAAAAAGTAGTCATATTTTGTATTGTCGCGTCCGTAACAACCTGCTCTATAGAAATAGCACACGATCTAACCTGTCATATCAACGATATAAATAAAAAAAAAAACAATCCCAAAACAGCTATTTTTTTTGCAAATTTTCCATTTTAATCCATTTTTCCAGTAGCAAAGCAAGGGTTTAGAGCCAAACAAAACTCAATATTTATTGCCCTGATTCTGCAGTTTGCAGAAACACGCCATATGCGGTCGTAAACTGCTGTATGGCAAAACGGCAGGTCGCAGAAGGAAAGGAATGCCATATGGTTTTTGGAAGGTAGATTTTGCTGAACTGGTTTTTTGGCACCATGTCCCATTTGACGCTCCCCTCCAAAAAAGTGACTCCATCTAAGAGACTACACCCCTCAAGGTATTTAAAACTGATTTTACAAACTTTGTTAACCCCTTAGGTGTTCCACAAGATTTATTGGCAAATGGAGACAAAATTTCAGGGGGCTTCAAATGGGATATGGTGTCTAAAAACCAGTCCAGCAAAATCTGCCTTCCAAAACCATATGGCGTTCCCTTCCTTCTACGCCCTGTCGTTTGGCCATACAGCAATTCTGACCACATATGGGGTGTTTCTGCAAACTACAGAATCAGGACAATAAGTATAGAGTTTTGTTTGGCTGTTAACCCTTGAACATTACTGGAAAATGTTTTATTAAAATGGAAAATTTGCCATACATTCGAAAATCTGAAATTTTATCTCCATTTGCCATTAACTCTTGTGGAACACCTAAAGGGTTAATGACATTTGTAAAATCAGTTTTGGATACCTTGAGGGGTGTAGTTTCTAGAATGGGGTCATTTTTGGGTGGTTTCTATTATGTAAGCCTCACAAAGTGAATTCAGACCTGAACTAGTCCTTAAAAGTTTTTTTGAAAATTTCTGGAAAAATTTAAAGATTTGCTTCTAATCTTCTAAGCCTTGTAACTTCCCCAAAAAATAAAATGGCATTCCCAAAATGATCCAAACATGAAGTAGACATATGGGGAATGTAAAGTAATACCAATTTTTGGAGGTATTACTATGTATTATAGAAATAGAGAAATTAACACTTGAAATTTGCAAATTTTTCCCAATTTTTGGAAAATTTTGTATTTTTTTATAAATAAAAATCAATTTTTTTGACTCCATTTTACCAGTGTCATAAAGTACAATATGTGACGAAAAAAGAGTCTCAGAATGGCCTGGATAAGTAAAAGCGTTTTAAAGTTATTCACACATAAAGTGACACTGGTCAGATTTGCAAAAAATGGCCTGGTCCTTAAGGTGAAATATGGCCATGTCTAAGGACCGGAGCTTTTTTATTTTTTGCTTTGCGCTCCCTGCCTTCCCAGAGCCATAACTGTTTTATTTTTCGGTTCACATAGCCATATGAGGGCTTCTTTTTTTGCGGGACAAGTTGTACTTTCCAACGACACCATTTAATATTGCATATGATGTAGTGGAAAGCAGGGAAAAAAATCCAAATGGGGTGAAATTTCAAAAAAAGCTATTCCATCAAAGTTTTGCGGGATTTTAAATTCCGACGTTTGATGTGCAATAAAACTGACCGATTACTTTTACTCTACAGGTCAGTACGAATCCGGCGATACCCTATATGTATAGGTTTTCTTGTGTTTTGATAGTGAAAAAAAATTGTAAACTGGGAAAAAATCAGTTTTACTTTTTTGTCACCATGTTTTGACCCCTATAACTTTTATGTAATTATATTTACAGAGCTGTATTGAGGCTCATTTTTTGCATCATAATCTTATCTTTTTATTAATACCATTCTGAGGTGTGTATGACTTTTTGATCACCTTTTATGTAATCTTTTGTGGAAAATGAAGCTACCAAAAATGGCGAATCTGCCATTTGGACGTTTTTCGCTTTGCTGTTTGATGTATGGGGCATATTTGTTTTATATTTTTATAGTATGGGCGTTTTCGCACATTGCGACACCCATGTGTAGTTTTTAACATTTTTTAATTTTTTAATTTTTATTTTAGCAAAAGGGGGGTGATTTGAACTTTTATGTTTTTTTGGGAATGTATGAAAAAACGCATATTTCCTATGAAGCCTATTACAGACAAGGCTTCATAGTAAATACTACAGAGCTGTCTGGGTTTTGTTCATAAAAATCCAGGCTACTACAGGCGTGCTTCGGCTCCTCCGATCGCCACACGGGGGAGCCGGAGCGCAAACCGATAGGAAAACTTTTGGTTTGTGCGCACTCAGATGCCGTGGTCAGGATTGATCACGGCATCTGAGGGGTTAAATGTCCGTGATCGGCATTGCTGCCGGTCGCGGACATTAGCTGCAGGTGTCTGCTACAAGAACCATGGGGACACCCGTGGCTAAGGCGCCCGCATGAAGCAAGAGTGGGCGCCATCTTTAAAGATCGGATGCAGGGCGCACATGTACGCCCTGCGTCCTTAAGAGGGTAAGGGGTTAAGTTATGATGTTGAAATTCCTTGGTTAGGATGTTTATTGTTCCTACTTTTTTAGTTTCGACCTCTTGTTAACTTTTGGGGTCTTTATATCTTAAGATTACTTTTCAAGCAAGTCCCTCCCGAGGGGTGTTTTTTATCTCTAGTATTCGATCTCTCTATGGTGCTGTCATGGTTAAAGGGAAAAATGATAATTACACATACCGGTAATTGGATTTTCCAGAACCCATGACAGCACCCCTCTAATTTCATTCCTGGTGCTTATGGTTGATGAGAATTGTTTCTGTCTTTCAAGTAAAAAGAAAAAGGAAGAATGAGGTTAAAGGGATTCTATTTTGTACATCTCCTACTGATCTACTCTGGAAACAACACTAAGGGAGGAAGTGGGTGTTCCCTTTTTGATTGCTCTGGGGCTTCCTGTCCAGTTGTGGGGATGGATCCATCTCTCTATAGTGCTGTCATGGGTTCTGTAAAATCCAATTACCATTAAGTCTAATTATCATTTTCCAAGGAAAATTATTAAAAGTTAGGCATACTCTAACAAAAAGGTTTGTCAAAATTGGGAGAGACAGATCTCGGGAACACCCTCTGACCCCTAAACACAAGAAGGGTCAGGCAGAGGTGGACCGTTTCGTGAGGAAAGAAGCTGGTGCTCTCGCCAGAGCGAATGGACAAAATGGTGCCGAAGGCCTCCTTGCCTGATTCAGATGAGGAGGAGGGTGAGCATTCAGGAGCTGGCAACATGCAGTGAACAAGAGAGGACTCACAGATAGAGGACAACACCATCCTAACAAGGTCCTTTTAAAAGACTCCCTCTCTTAAGCACTGGCCCCACTGCTTCAAGAGCTAAGAGACATGAGACATGATATGAGAGCGCTCGGCCATCGGGTTGAGTCTTTAGAGCAGGGGTGCACAACCTGCGGCCCGGGGGCCACATGCGGCCCTCAATACCATTCTGTGCGGCCCCCAAACATCTGGTAAATGACATGTAGGTCTATGTCTTATGGCTTCTACATGTATCTTGTATGTATTCCCTATTAGATGGGAGTCCTAGAACTGTAACTAGACATTTATGATATATACTGTATGTTCAATATGCCAACAATACAGTATTTCAGTTGGTAATACTCCTTTAACTTTTATTTTCGGCCCTTGGAATTGGTTCAGGCTGACAATGTGGCTCCCAACCAGAAAAGGTTGTGCGCCCCTGCTTTAGAGGCTAATCAGGGCCTCTTTACAGACCACGGCTCCGCCTGTCTCTCACTGTATGGGGATACCGTCAATAATCCGTTCCTCCTGATAAAAGATCAGGAAAATAGGAGACGACTGAAAAATGTCAAACCGAAGGGCCTACTGGAATCCATAGAACTGAATGCTCTGCATGCAGCTGTCTCACAGATCTTCACAGACCTCCTGGGAAAGGAGAGGGCACAGGCAATTATCAAAGAAAGGATCCATAGGTCCCTACACCTGGTCCCTAGGAAAGGTGAGCTGCCTCAGGATGTGGTCTGCGGCCTACTTAGTTTTCGGAACACTGCAGCCTTACTCCAAGCCGCACGTGGGCAGAAAGACCTGAAGCATGACAGCACCCTTTTTATGCTATTCCAGGATATACCTCCTTTCAGATTGAACAAATGCCGCACCTTAAAACCCCTCACAGATTACTTGAGGAAATATAAGATACTATACTGCTGGCTTTTTCCCTTCAGACTTACATTCAGCAAAGATTGAAAGCGCTGTACCGTTCGCATGCCATCATATTTACCAACAGTGTGGTTTCAGCTAGGCATTAAACCTATGCACATTGACTCCTGGCTGCCACTTGATAGCGCCGCACTACAATTGCCTCCCCTACCTCAGATGGAGCGGTGGTCGGTGGTCAGTACAAGTCACCGGGCACTAGGAAGAAGGCAGACTGAATCCACTGTGGGGAGTCGCTCTGGTAGACAGCGGTGCGGGTGCAGTTTAGAGGCAAAACAAGGAGTCCAGATTGTGCAACAAACAGTGTTTTATTCACACTTGCACACAAAATGAAAAACAGTCTCTTGGTGACAGTTCACACACAACGGAAATAACGTAGCCAAACAAAAACAGTCCAACACAGGTTCAGTCACCTGGGAGGTGTAGGTGCAGGTTCGCACCACGCTGTCGGCCCAGCCGCAGGAGAATCCAGCTTCAGGTAGCCAGGAACAAAATACCTCCTTGCTGAGCTCTTTCCTCCTGGACAGAGAACTCCCAGCCCTGTTAGCAGCTCCAGGATAATCACACTCCCCAGACACAGCTGCTGGCTGCGTTTTATATCCAGCCCAAAACATGGACTGGACCGTGGGGAGCAGCCACCCACCCTACTCTTTAGCTGCTCCCAGTAAGAGCCGGCCCGGATCGGCTTTGCAGCCATGCTATTTAACAAAGTCAAACAGCACTAGCTGCTGCAGACAAAAACCCGGCTCTCACCTCACCGAGGCCAGCAACCTCGGTGACACGTACCTGCCATCACATATGACACCTTGCACCTTACCACATACCCCCCCCCTTTGTTCAACCCTGAGGGGGTGAACACACGTGAGGCAGTGGACGCGGGACAGGGCATCTGCGTTGCCCTGCAAGCGGCCTGCCCTGTGTTCCACGGAAAACTTGAAATTTTGAAGAGATAGGAACCACCTGGTGACCCGAGCATTCCTCTCCTTGGCCTGACTCATCCATTTGAGGGGGAATGGTCGGTCACCAGACGGAACCTCCTCCCTAACAGGTAGTAGCGGAGAGATTCGAGTGCCCACTTGATAGCCAGGCACTCCTCTCCACTATACTATACCTGGACTCGGCGGGACTGAGCTTACGGCTCAGGAAGACAACGGGATGTTCTTCCCGTTGACCTCCTGCGACAGTACCGCACCGAGGCCTACCTCCGAGGCGTCGGTCTGTACGACAAACTCCTTGTTGAAGTCGGGTGTCACCAAAACCGGGGACCCACACAGGGCCGACTTCAACGCGGAGAAAGCCTCCTCCGCCTTCTCACTCCAGCTAACCCTCCCAGACTTTCGCCCCTTCAACAGGTCTGTCAATGGCGCTGCTATTGTGGCAAAGTGGGGCACAAACCTCATGTAGTAACCTACAATCCCCAGGAACGACTTTACCTGCCTGGTGGTGACCGGTCGGGGCCAGTTACGAATGGCCTCTACCTTAGTTACCTGAGGTTTGATGACTCCCCGCCCAATTACATATCCCAGATATTTTGTCTCCTCTAACCCTATGCAGCACTTCTTTGGGTTAGCGGTCAGTCCGGCTTTCCTCAGGGCATCCACTACCGCCTGCACCTTGGGTAAATGGCTTTCCCAGTCGGTGCTGTGGATGACTACATCATCCAAGTAGGCCGAGGCGTACCGACGATGTGGTCGCAGCACTATGTCCATTAACCTTTGGAAAGTGGCGGGGGCGCCATGCAGGCCAAAGGGTAACACCTTGTAGTGATACAGGCCCTGCGGGGTAACAAATGCGGTTTTTTCCTTAGCCGACTCCGTTAAGGGTACCTGCCAGTACCCTTTAGTGAGGTCCAGCACAGAAAAATAACGGGCTTGTCCTAAACTTTCAACCAGCTCGTCTACTCGGGGCATGGGATACGCGTCAAACTTGGATACTTCATTTAACTTGCGAAAGTCGTTGCAGAACCGCAACGTCCCATCCGGCTTGGGTATTAGGACTATGGGACTGGCCCACTCACTTTTCGACTCCTCAATGACCTCGAGCTTCAACATTAACTGTACTTCCTCCGCGATGGCCCGTCGCCGAGCCTCGGGTACCCGGTATGGTTTTAACCGGATCTTGGCCTGAGGCTCAGTGACGATGTCATGTTGGATGAGAGACGTGCGGCCAGGGAGGTCCGAGAACACATCCGTGTTCCGACTGATGAACTCCTGACTTCCTGAACTTGTTTGGAAGACAGGCTGTCTGCAATTTTTACCGTGGTTATTGCTTCACAGGCCTCGAACTGTGGGGCTGGACCCTTTCACCTAGAAGCCCTGGCCGGGGCTGTGGTCGTCGGCTGTGTCCCTATCTTTCCACGGCTTAAGTAAATTCACGTGGTACACCTGCTCGGCTTGCGCCGCCCTGGCTGGTGTACTTTGTAATTTACTTCCCTACCTTCTCGATCACCTCATAGGGGCCCTGCCACCTAGCTAGGAATTTGCTGTCAAGGGTGGGTACCAGAACCAAAACCCGATCTCCCGGATTGAAGTCCCGTACCCGAGCCTGACGATTGTACACCCTACTCTGGGCTTGTTGCGCTGCCTCCATATGCTCCCTGACCAAGGGCAACACCCTTTCCATCCGGTCCTGCATTTGGGCGACATACTCAATGACACTTTTGTGGGGGACAGGCTGTTGTTCCCACGCTTCCTTGGCGATATCCAACAGGCCCCGAGGGTGTCTGCCATAAAGCAGTTCGAAGGGCGAGAACCCAGTAGAGGCCTGGGGCACCTCTCGCACTGCGAACATGAGATAGGGCAGAAGCAGATCCCAGTCCTTCCCATCTCTAGACACCACCCTCTTTAACATATTTTTTAGAGTTTGGTTAAACTCTCTCCACAAGACCGTCTGTTTGCGGATGGTAAACGGACGTCCGTAACTGCTTTATACGCAACAATTTACACAGTTCCCTCATTACTTTGGACATAAAAGGGTCCCTTGGTCTGTCAGAACCTCTTTTGGCAGGCCCACACGGGAAAACATCTCCATTAACTCTTTGGCAATGAGCTTAGCTGAGGTATGTCGCAGAGGCACCGCCTCCGGATACCGAGTGGCATAGTCGAGAACTACCAGAATGTGTTGGTGGCCCTGGCAGACTTTGGTACAGGCCCAATTAAATCCATCGCGATTCGCTCAAACGGTACTTCAATAATTGGCAGAGGTACCAGGGGACTACGGAAATGTGGCTGGGGGCTAGTTATCTGACAGGTCGGACAGGACTTACAATAATTCTCTACCTCCTTGAACACACTGGGCCAATAAAATCGCTGCAGTATGCGGTCCTGGGTTTTCTGCCACCCCAGGTGTCCCCCAAGAACATGTTGGTGGGCAAGCTCCATGACAAGCTTGCGATACGCTGTGGGCACCACCAACTGTTCAACAGGTTCGCCTCGGATTTGGTTCACCCGATACAACATATCCTGCAGAACAATAAACCGTGGGAACATTAATTCAGCCCCTGGTTTCTGGGGTTTCCCATCAATTTCCAGCACATTCTCCCAGGCCCTGGTTAGGGTTTGGTCCCGGTGTTGTGCGGTCCCAAAATTTTCCCGGAGACATTGAGGTCTGCCAACTCAGGTCCCGGTGGCAAGTCCTCCGTGTCTCCCACCATTACACTCAGTGGGGTTGTCTCCCCTCTACCGCTGGAGCAGTGGTCACCCCTACCGCCGGCCCTTCAGACTCGGGCTCCCAGGGTTCTGGCCTTCCAGCGGTATCAGGCCACTCTACTAGGGTCACCCCTGTCTCGGGTCCCTCAGATACCTTTATTGCCGGCCACAGCGCTGGAAAACCGGGAAGTCCCTCCCAAGTATTAGTTCGTGTGGGAGTTTAGTAGCGACAGCCACCTCGTGGGTCCACCTACCAGCCGCTGTGGACAAAGTCACTAGTGCAGTGGGATAGTCTTTCAGGTCTCCGTGGATGCACAGGACCCCGACTTTATGGCCAGTATACTCCGCAGGCCGTACAAGTGCAGCCCTTACCAGGGAGACTAAACTCCCGGAGTCCAGCAGAGCCACCGCCAGAGAGTCTCCCACCTCTACCTGACACAGGTGGTTATGGTCCTGCACCTCACGGGTGCCAGTTGCGCACAGCTTCCGTGCATACAGGGAGTGACGACCCCGTAGTTCATATCCATCGGCTCATCCCGATGCGGACAGTCGGCCCTGATGTGGCCTGGCTCCTGACACCTCCAGCATACCACGGGAGGCGGACTCGCAGGGGGTATATTCCGGGCAGGCCGCTCTGTCGCCGGACGTCGGAACTGGGGCAGAGGCCTCCGGGTTTGACTGACCCTTCCCCGCAAGAGTCCCCTGCAGGTTTCTGGTGGCCTCGTAGCGCTCCACCAGGTCGACCATCTCCAGGGCATTGGTGGGCGATACCTGGCCGATCCAGTGCTGGAGGGGATAAGGCAGGGCCCTCCAAAAGATGTCCGCCAACAGTCGATCCAGCATGGCAGTGGGACTTAGTAGATCGGGCTGCAGCCACTTTTGCAGCCTGTGCAGCAGATCGTAGAACTGCGGCCTAGCGGGTTCAGTCGTTTTAAAGTCCCACTGGTGGACTCTTTGGGCGCGGACCAGCACGTTCACGCCCAGTCTGGCTAGGACCTCTCCTTTCACAGTGTCATAATCTGCCGCTTGGTCATCCGACAAGTCGAAAAACACCTGCTGGGGTCCGGAAGCCAGGAACGGAGCGACCACCTCAGCCCACTGGTCACGGGTAACTTTTCCCTCACGGCGACCTTCTCAAAAACCGCCAGGTACGCCTCAACGTCGTCTGCGGGGGTCATTTTTGGGATCGCCGCACGGACCGCTTCCGGGCATCTTGGACGTGGTGGGACGCTCCTGCCGCCTGTAACGCCATCACATGTTGTAGCAGTAGTTGGTTGGTCTCCCGCTGCTGCACGTTAGCCTCTATGAGAGCCTTCACAGCAGCCTCCATGTTGCCAGAAACTCCTGCTTGCAGCTTTGCTGGCTTAATATATTCCATACACTTTAGAAAAACAAAACTTCGGCGTTCACGCCAGCCTCACTGCGCATGCCCGCATCCGACACCAAATGTGGGGAGTCGCTCTGGTAGACAGCGGTGCGGGTGCAGTTTAGAGGCAAAACAAGGAGTCCAGATTGTGCAACAAACAGTGTTTTATTCACACTTGCACACAAAATGAAAAACAGTCTCTTGGTGACAGTTCACACACAACGGAAATAACGTAGCCAAACAAAAACAGTCCAACACAGGTTCAGTCACCTGGGAGGTGTAGGTGCAGGTTCGCACCACGCTGTCGGCCCAGCCGCAGGAGAATCCAGCTTCAGGTAGCCAGGAACAAAATACCTCCTTGCTGAGCTCTTTCCTCCTGGACAGAGAACTCCCAGCCCTGTTAGCAGCTCCAGGATAATCACACTCCCCAGACACAGCTGCTGGCTGCGTTTTATATCCAGCCCAAAAACATGGACTGGACCGTGGGGAGCAGCCACCCACCCTACTCTTTAGCTGCTCCCAGTAAGAGCCGGCCCGGATCGGCTTTGCAGCCATGCTATTTAACAAAGTCAAACAGCACTAGCTGCTGCAGACAAAAACCCGGCTTCACCTCACCGAGGCCAGCAACCTCGGTGACACGTACCTGCCATCACATATGACACCTTGCACCTTACCACACCACCTACATAGATTGCTACAGCAGGCTTGTTATTTTTTCCCTTCTTTGTCTGACACCTTTTCACAGGAGTAGGGGATGACGTTGTTCTGGTCCTGATGCAAGGGTCTACCACCTTGTGTGTGACCTTTAGACCGATGCACTACCCTAGGGCCCTCGAGCCTATGTTTCAGCTATGGGGAGGGAAGGGGATTGGGTGACTTGGAGGCCACTTGAAGTCCATCCTTCCTCCCTATGGAGAATACCCGAAGTTATTGTTAAATAGCTCTCCAAGATCTCTGTCTCTTTATATCTTTATATGGGCTTGTCCCCACGGCTGTGCAGTTCCTGGGATGGGGGCGCAACTCTCGGTCTCTACACAATACACGTGGGACGCGCTGCCGTGGCTGACATGCTTTTAACCCTCTGGGCGTATCTACTTTACTATTTTTCTAGGTCATTTTGCTTTTATTGTATCTCAGTTTATGCACATCTTCTAGACACTTTAAAAGGGTTCGTTTTCTGGTAGGCTGGGCACGCCAGGTTGAATGGTGCTCAGCCCTCAGATAGTTGCACTTCAAATATTATGGAGCGCGGGTCTGCAATGCCAGATCAGGATGTATTTTTCCCATCCTCTGCCCCCGCACACTCCTACAGGCAGGTGGCTTTGGGTGTGACCCCATGTCTTCTCGACACTTTATTTGCACGTGGTTCACCTTATGGATGGTCACGATCATTATTCTTACCAAACTGAACCTAGTCTTCTTGTTTATAAGTTTAACTGTTATTATTTTGACTTACATTACTGTCCAGGTCGCTCCCGGGATTAACCATTCCAATGGGCCCATTAACCAAAATAATCCGTCACCATGGTGACCATAACTACCAGATTTTTCAATGTCAGAAGTCTCAACACACCGCAAAACGTTCCATAGGTAATCACTCTCCTGAGGAAGAACAAATCAGATATTTGCTTCCTACAGAAGACTCACCTGAAAACCAATAAGAATCCCACCCTACCATATACACATTATAATCATTAGTTTAATTCTACCTATAGGACGGCTGCAAGGGGGTCAGTATAGCTATAGCTTAACATGTCCCTTTTGAACCAGTTCGGATACAGACAGGCCCAGATGGACGCTATATATTTGTTAAGAGTAAAATTGGCCACTTTCTAGTCTCCTTGGCCAGCCTATATGCACCTAATAGTAGACAATACAAATGGCTCAAGACCGCATTATCTAAATTTCATACCTTTGCCCAAGGTATTCGGCTAGTGGGCAGGGATTTAAATATCTCCCTAAGCCCGTTCGTAGGCACCTTCACCAGAACTTTAGCCGCCTCACAGAAGGCTGTGGGGAATCCTAAAGGTGCTGAGGGAATCTCACCTAGTGGATTCATGGACAACCCTAAATGCCACCACTAAAGACTTTGCATTTTACTCAAAAGTCCACCACACCTTCCAAAGATTGGACTTTATATTCATATCTGACAACCACTTGGACATGCTTTCGCATTCTGCTATAGGTCCAGTGATGATATCAGATCACGCCCAAGTCTCCAGATCTCTATCCTTCTCCTCTCTCCCTGTCAGAGAATGGACTTGGCTTCTGGACCCTTCTGGACTCAGAGGAAGCCCTGACACCTCACACATAAGCTATCTCTTTACTTCCAGGAAAATGTCCTTCAGACACTTCCCAGACCATAGAGTGGGAAGCACACAAAGCATTTATCAGGGGAGAATTTATAGCACTGGGCACCAAGCTTAAAAGTAATAGACAGAAACCGATGAACTCCTTACTGTCCCAAATTGCATCACTAGAAACCATTCAAAAGAAGTCAAAAGCAGGAAGGATGCAAGAGGAACTTCTTGTTCTCCGACAGAGATTAAGGGAGCTGCTAAATATCCAGTGTGCTAAAGAATACCAATATGTGAAGTTGAAATACTATGCACATGAAGTCAACGGTAATAAGCTGATGACCCACCCAGTCAAAAAGTGTAAAGAGGCCCAATAAATAAAATGTATCAAAACAAAATCGGGGTCTATAGCTAATGAAACTAAAAATATTGCTGTGGAATTTAGCAACTTTTATCACCAACTGTATAACATCCCACCACATCCGCTGGCAACAGCTGACCATTCTTGAATAGATCAATTCCTTGCCAACCACAAATTACCTTCTCTCGCAGTGGAGGAAAGCTGTTTCGCTGCTGTCCCCTGTTTCGCCAGAAGAACTAACCAAAAGCATTGCTTCCCTTCCATATGGCAAAGACCTAGGCCCTCATCGGCTCCCTGCTGGGTACTACAAAAACTCCTGCCAACTCTACTCCTCATGTCACCGGCTGGTGCCAAGCAAGCACTAATGAAGGAGAATCTCTTCCAAAACAGGCACTAGAGGCGACCATCCCGGTCTTGTGGCAGTTACAGGCCGATTTCTCTCCTCAACCTAGATGTGAAAATCTGGGCCAAACTACTAGCGACTAGGCTGAATATGCTGATTCCTAAGATAATACACCCAGACCAGGCGGGTTTTGTGACAGGTAAGGAGGAGAACTTCAACTCTCGTAGGATACTGAATGAAATTAAACTAGCAATTGATAAAAAGCTCCCCTTATCCTTCTCGGCACTGATGCCAAGAAGGCATTTGACTGAGTCAACTGGCTTTTTTGCAGCGCACCCTACATACATTCAGTATACCAGACCCCTTCATCCTGGCAATAATGTCTCTATACCATCACCCCATTACCAGAGTTCATCTCAATAGCATACTGTCAAAGGCCTTTGATATACGAAATGGGACCCGACATGGATGCCTTCTGTTACCAACCTTTTTATCATTATTATGGAAACTCTACAAGCAGTCAGGAGACAATTCACTTATTAAGTGCATGAGGGTAGGGGGTGGAACACAAATGTGCCGCTTTTGTAGACGACCTATTGCTACTGCTTACAAACCCCATTTAGGCCCTCCCACCGATTATGAACCTTTTGATGAAATTTGAACCCTTTCTAATTTTTTTATTAACTACACCAAGTCAGAGGCATTAAATATCACCCTGTCACCACATAAAATACAACTCCTACATGTCTCCTTTCCCTTTAAATGGCAAGAGGACAAGCTTAAATACTTGTGGACTCTTCAGACTAATAAGCCCTCCAAACTATACTCTGCAAACTATTCTGCCCTCTTAAACCAAATCAGAGATCAGCTGCAATCTCTCTCACTGCCATACGTCTCCTGGATGGGCCGGAAAAACCTATTGCAGACCTATAGTCTATACCCAGACTCCTCTATCTGCCTCAGATGGTTCCTATACATTTACCTCAATCCTTTTTTGTTTCGTTCACACTTTATTCACAACTTTCTTAAGGAAAGGTAAAAAGCCCAGACTGTCACACGACATACTGACCCAGGACCTCCTTTATGGTAAGTTTGGTCTCCCAGACATGAGATCTTACTATAGAGCAGTACACTTGAAGAGATGGTTACAGTTGTGTGTTCCACAATTCAGGATATTGGGCTCTGATATGGAACTAGCGAATCACTTTGATAGGCAGTTGGCGGGGCTTTAGGGCATCGTCGGATCTTCTCCTCCACCAGGAGGCCTAACCAAGGGTGTCTACTCTATTATTAAATCCTTAAAACCCCACCAAAATCCTTACCCTCTTACCTAATCCCATTTCTGCTCCATCCTAATACTATTGATCCTCCTTTTCTGGCACCTCTTTAGAGATATAACCATCACCGTGCTAATGATTAACACTAAAACACCCGCAGATATGGAGCATCTATGTTCTCACTACATAAGGGAGAGTAACTTCTTAGACCAGCTGGAATTCGACATTCTTGTGTAGCTTTACACTCTAAATATAAAATAGCGACGGAGGCCACTTGGTTCAAGAAGTTAGCACTTTTTCGTCACAATTCCAAAATATGCCATCTCCCTTTTGTATAAGACTCTGCAATCCATGAACTCTGGGGTACCCCTGCCTATATCACACAATGGGAAAATTACTTGGGGAAATCCTTTACCAATCCAGAGATTGATCAGATACATTTGAGATCTCACAGCTTCTCACGTTGCATTAGAATCCAGGAGCACACTTATAAGACGATGACCAGATGGTACAAAGACCCCAGTAAACTACACTGCATGGGGCTGAGATACATAAATGCTTGTTGGTGGTGCTCGCAAGCAGGGCTGCCATCAGAAATTTTGGGGCCCCTTACACAGCTCAAGGCCTGGGCCCCCACCGGACACTGCCCCAGTGGCGGATCCAGAGCCTGGTCTTTGGAGGGCACTTCCCCCAGGAATAGAAGATCATGGGGCCCCTGTGTCCCCGTCCACCCTCAAGCCACACCCACACACAGCCCCACCCATATATCGCGCCCATACCTCTTACATCCAAGGACGTTTCCCACACGGCCCTCCACACTGCCCCTCACTGAGTAATTTGCCCCCCTAAGTTAATTTTGCCCCCACACAACCCTGCATTATGTAATTTGCCCCCACACGATCCTCTATTATGTAGTTTGCCCACCACACTGACCCCCCACTGACTAATTTCCCCCCCCCTCACAAGTTAATTTTGCCCCAGACAGCCCTGCATTATGCAAGTTGCCCCCACTAAGTAATTTGCCCCTACATGTCCCTCCACTATGTAGTTTGCCCGCCACACTGACCCCCACTGAGTAATTTGCCCCTTCCCCACAAGTTAATTTTACCCCCAGACAGCTCCTGCACTATGTAATTTGCCCCCACAGTCCACACTAAGTAATTTTTCCCCACACGGCCCTCCATGTAGTTTGCCCGCCACACTAACCTCCCACTAAGTAATTTGCCTCCACACAAGCTGATTTTGCCCCTCCATTGTTGCCCCCCTGATCGGCCGAGAGTAGATGGATGGGGCATGAATTAATATAAATTAAATTTAAATTTCATAACATTAAAGGTTTAGTTTATTTCAAGATAGAAAAGCATAAAAAGACGCACCTAGGTTTTTGAGGAGAAAATAAGAAAAAAATTATTTTTAACCAAAGGGAGCATTTGGTGGGATTTGAGCTAATGGTGGCCTGTGGATGGCACTGTTTTTTTGGGGGATCTGTGAATGGCACTGTTTTTTTTTTTTTGGGGGTCCGTGGATGGCACTGTTTTGGGGGGGATCTGAGGATGGCACTGTTTCTGGGGGGATCTGAGCATGGCACTATTTTTTTGGGGGAGGGATCTGAGGATGGCACTGTTTTAGGGGGGGGAGGGATCTGAGGATGGCAGTGTTGTGGGGGGGAATGTGGATGGCACTGTTTTTTTTTTGGGGGGATCTGAGGATGGCACTGTTTTAGGGGGGGGATCTGAGGTTGGCACTTTTGTGGGGGGGAATATGGATGGCACTGTTGTGCGGGGATCTGTGGATGACACATATATAGCATAGGATTCCCCCCTAAGTGCCATCCACACTGATCCCCCATAAGTGACCCCAGAATTAATAGTGGTATAATAAAGCAAAGACCTTTTTTTCTTCAGAATCGCGCCACACTCCGGAGCCCAGTGCCGCCTCCTAGTTAATTTATTCACCTCACTTGCGGCTGACGTAATCTCGCGCAGTGTGTCTGCGTAAGATTACGGCGCTTCTCTTCAATTATGTCAGCGCCAGTGAGGGGAGTAAATAAGCTAGTTTGCACGTCAGACAGACACACACGCAGGGACAGAATCATATACACCATGGCCCTCAGAATACACCTGGATCTGTGCTATAAACCCCCTTAATTGCACCAGATTCCACTCCACTTGAACCCCACTGCTCCTGAGTGCTCCACCTGCCCCCTCATACATGAGCTGCCCCTCACCTGCTCTCCATGAAGCTCTGTGGACTCCAGGACTGCAGCACATCCTCCATCACTGAGCAGCCTGCAGGCACACAGCCCCTCCTCCCTCCACAAGCCTGGGACAGCTTATAGAGTCCCATGGTTTCCAGTATCGCTTTTATGCTGACGACACACAAATCTACCTCTCTGGTCCAGACATCACAACCTTACTATCCAGAATCCCACAATGCCTATCTCGCATATCCTCCTTCTTTTCCTCTCGCTTTCTAAAACTAAATATGGATAAAACAGAATTTATCATCTTTCCCCCATCTTGCTCACTCCCCCCAACAGACATATCTATCACAATCAATGACTGCACACTCTCCCCGGTCAACCAAGTCCGCTGCCTTGGAGTGACCTTGGATTCTGCCCTCTCCTTCCGACCACACATCCAAGCCCTTTCCACCACCTGCCGTTTCCAACTCAAAACATCTCCCGCATCCGCCCTTTCCTCAACTTTGAATCGGCAAAATGCTTATACATTCCCTCATCATCTCCCGCCTAGACTACTGCAACATTCTCCTCTGTGGCCTTCCATCTAGCTCTCTCGCACCCCTACAATCTATCCTCAACTCTGCTGCCCGACTAATCCATCTCTCCCCGTTACTCCTCTGCATCTCCTCTGCCAGTCCCTGCACTGGCTCCCCATTGCCCAGCGAATTCAGTTTAAAATACTAACCCACACATACAAGGCTGTCCACAATCGGTCCCCTCCCTACATCTCTGAGCTACTTCCCCGATACATCCCCACACGCAATCTTCGATCCTCACAGGACCTCCTTCTCTCCTCTCCTCTTATCACCTCTTCCCACACTCGCCTCCAGGATTTCTCCCGTGCATCCCCTATACTCTGGAACTCGCTACCCCAACATATCAGACTCTCACCTACAGTGGAATCCTTCAAAAGCAACCTGAAAACCCACCTCTTCAGACAAGCCTACGACCAGTGACACTGCTGCTTCTATACCGCCATGACCAGCTTCACCCACGCCTACTGTCTCCATCCCCCATACCACGTAGATTGTAAGCCCTCACGGGCAGGGCCCTCTGTCCTTCTGTACCAGTCTGTAACTTGTCTCGTTCATGCTTAAGGCTATTGCCTTATTATGTATGTGCACCGCTTATGATATGTACAGCGCTATGGAATGAATGGCGCTCTAAAAATAAATAATAATAATAAAAATAATAATGTGCTTTCCGCATTTTGCATATCCGCACATTGCCAGAACTATATAGAAAATGCCTTTTCTTGTCCGCAATTGCGGACAAGAATAGGTCATGTTCTATATTTTTGCGGAACAGAAGTGCAGACCCGGAAGCGCGGATCCGTAATTCCGGATCTGAGCGGGACAAAGTCTGTCCCCATAGAAATGAATGGGTCCGCAATTCTGTTCCGCAAACAGAATTGCGGACGTGTGAATGGGGCCTAAGGGTCCCTTATCACCGCCAGTTAGTTAGCTACTTGTTAGGTAGCTAGCGCCCAGCCCACCGCACCGCAGTCACTGATTTTGGCAGAGATTTTTTCATCCACATTAATCGATGCGAATGAAGAAATCTGTGCCGTTCATTTTTCTTTTTTTTTCAGCCCAGAGGCTGAACGGAAAAAAAAAAATCTCATTACCCGTATGCTCAATATAAGGAGAATCGCAGAAACTCCTAATGCTGGCCATACATGTAATGATTGCGGAGACCCCTAAAATGCCAGGGCAGTACAAACACCTCACATGTGACCCCATTTTAGAAAGAAGACACCCCAAGGTATTCCGTGAGGGGTATGGTGAGTTCATGTAAAATTTTATTTTTTGTCACAAGTTAGTGGAATATGAGACTTTGTAAAAAAATATATATATATATCAATTTCCGCTAACTTGTGCCAAAAATTTCTTTTTCTGTGAACTCACCAGGCCCCTCACAGAATACCTTGGGGTGTCTTATTTCCACAATGGGGTCACATGTGGGGTATGTATACTGCCCTGGCATTTTAGGGGCCCTAAAGCGTGAGAAGAGAAAATGCGTAAAATACCCTCCTAAAGGTACTCATTGGAATTTGCCTTTGGCATCTTGGCTGCAAAAGTGTCACACACGTAGTATCGTCGTACTCAGGAGAGTATGGCAATATGTTTGCTGTGTATTTTTACATATACCATGCTAGGTGAGAGAAATATCTCTGTAAATTGACAACTTTGAATAAAAATGTAAAAAGTTGTCTTTACAGCGATATTTCTCACACACAGTATAGGTATATGTAAAAATACACCCCAAAACTCATTGCCCTACTTCTCCTGAGTACGGCGATACCACATGAGTGACACTTTTTGCAGCCAAGATGCGCAAAGGGGCCCTAAACCAATGAGTACCCTTAGATTTCACAGGGCATTTATAGATAGGTAGCAATGTGTGTTTGGGGTGTATTTATATATATATATCCATACTATGTGAGAAATATCTCTGTAAATGACAACTTTTTAAATTTTTTTATACAAAGTTGTCAGCTTACAGAGATATTTCTCTCACTCAACATGGGTATATGTAAAAATACACCCCAAACACATTGCCCTACTTCTCCTGAGTACGGCGATACCACATGAGTGACACTTTTTGCAGCCTGGGTGCGCAAAGAGCCCAAATTCCAACGAGTACCTTTAGGTTTTACATGGCTGCTCACAATTTAGCCCCGCCCAAATGCCAGAACAGTAAACACACCGCCACAAACGATCCCCATTTCGGAATGGGCAGTCGTTTATATGGCATCTTTGTTATGTTGATTTTGTAAGTGTAAATAAATCTTGCTGCTGAAATTGAATTTATCAATGATACTGCTCACCAGTGTTTCTTTCTCTCTGATGCGTCTTTGTTCCAGTGCGCATGACACTCCAGGACCGAAGAAACGTGATAGGTGGCTCAGACAGTCAGAACGCCTCGACACACACGTGGGGCGTGCAAGACCATCGGGCGAATTGTTGTCGGATATACCAGCTGCTCCTCTGGAACAACTGAGGACTTTACAACTGTAGTGCTGCGGACTGTCACTCTCACCAGCGCGGTACCAACTTTCTTTCTATTTGCAATATGCGATTTAAATAATCGCGTATTGCGATTTTAACTTAAGGCTACTTTCCTATTGGTTTCATATCTAGAATTATAGCGAAGATGTCGGATATGACGAATGTATTCGTCATATTCCTCAAAACGAAGATAACGAAGTATTCTACATCTTCGTTTTAGCAAACTATTCGTCAACTTCGCTAATTCTAGCAATCAAATAGGAAGGTTGACTATAGAGACAACTGTGTTTAATTATTCTATTAAAAGAAAAATAAAATCGCATAGCGAATTAAACACAGTTGTCTCTATAGTCAACCCTCCTATTTGATTGCTAGAATTAGCGAAGTTGACGAATCAGGTTGCTAAAACGAAGATGTAGAATACTTCGTTATCTTCAAATACATTCGTCATATTCGCTATTCGCTAATTCTACCAAGCCAACAATAAACTTCCTTGCTCATGGAGCGTCCACATCACCATGGGAACGCCTCCATATACTAAAATGTACTGTCGGATTTGAGGAATTACGTTGAAATCGCAATGCGATTAATTCAAGTTATATTATTCGCATTGCGATTTCAACTTAGAGCTGGGTTTATAATGGGTCAGCTTGCTAGAATGAACAAAGTTAACGAATATGGAATATAGCAGCAGTGCTAAGTTGAATCGCGATGCGATTAATTTAATCTTGAGTAATCGCATTGCGATTTCAACTTAGCACTGCTAGTGCTATATTCCATATTCGTTAATTCTAGCCTATGTAAGATAGCAGTGCTAAGTTGTAATTGCAATGCGATTAATATAACTTGAATTAATCGTATTGCGATTTTAACGTAATTCCTCAAATCCGACAGTACATTTTAGTATATGGAGACGTCTCCATGAGCTCCATGAGCACGGAAGTGGGCAGAAGCGGCAACGGGCACTGACTAGAGCAGCCAGGAAGCCAGGAATCCTCAGGATAGGTAAGAACTACTTTTGGGAAGTGGGAAAGAAAAATATAACTAAAAAAAAACAAAAAACCGAATATTCGAAATAGCGAATTTATAGCGCTATATTCGAAATAATCGCAATTAGTGAAGTGCCGATATTCGCTAAAAAATTCGCTATTCGAATATTCGCGCCAACACTAGCAATAAACGGTGAAAGTAGCGTAGTGCAGAATTGTAAAAAGTGGCCTGGTCATTAAGGGTGTTTAAGCTAGGGGGCTGAGGTGGTTAAGGTCCTGCCCAATCATAAAGAACTATTGGTCCCATATAGAAGATAAAAATAATCTCATCTGTGGCACCTCTTTCAGCTCTCGCCCACCTCAGTACTATTGTGGCTACTAGAGATGAGCAAATCAAAGCGGAATTCGATCCGATTTCAGGAAAAATTTGATTCGCATCGAATACAAGTTTCCTCTGCGATTCGTGGTAACGAATCGTATTTTTTCCTAAAGTAGCTGATGCACGTGTGAGGACATGGAGAAAGGAACTCTGGGAAGGCGGGATAACCCATAATGCCATGCATGCAGCCAATCAGCAGCTAGCCAGTCCTGTGATGTCACAGCCCTATAAATAGTCCAATAAACGATGACGGAGGCAGCATGTCCGGTGAATGTCCCTTTATTGGGAACTGCTTACATGAAATACTTGGTTACAAAAATTGCTACGCTTCGGCTATAACATAACCTTTATCAAGCATAGTGTGTTCCACCAAATGATCCTACTTATAAAGTGCAAGCCACACCTCCTCGTGCGGCAGTGACCAATCACAAAGTATACATAGTTGCATATTCTATCACTTTTCAAAAAAATTTATTCATATGCTTTTGACTGATTCATGTAATAATCATCCCATCTGAAAGATAACACCCTCACCTGGTGATTTATAAGACACATAACTCAGTGATGCATCATTGCAGCGCTTCCCCCTGTACTCAGTGCGCATGTCCAGGGAGGAGGAAGCGTTCCTTCACGTGTCCAACACTAGTCACATGATCGCAGACCAACCCGTCGATGCGATCGTCAGTACCGCGGACTACTTCCTTCTCCTCCCACAGGCTGCGCTCCGTTACTAGGGACGCATAGTGAACACCCCGCCCCCATACAGACCCGCTGGCAGTAAACATACAGCTAATTCTCCCATGAACCAGCGATCATAGATTCCTTCACAGTTATGGAGCGGGTAAGTTCCTCCTTATTATGAATCACGGAGATGTATTCTACATAAAGAAACAATAGTGATCTAGTGAATATACCCCTACAAGTACAAAAAGTAAAAACAAGAACATATTAAAAATCACAATACTGAGTACAAATTCATCATTACGTCTCATGGATGCCCTACACATTACCCACATTAAATTCCATATTTATCCCGTACGGTTGGGGTGCCTTCAATTCAAAAATCCATTTGAGTTCCTTCTTCCGTAGAATCCGATTCCTCTGCCTTCCGATCTGAGCCCCTGCAGGCTCCAATTGGTTGCCATGGCAGCCTGGACGCTGATGAAGTGATACAGACCTGCCATGGCTTTCTGCATACTGAGCGATGCACGAGGCATAGCTCTAAATGGAGAGTGTACAAATCCTATTCACCCTAATAGATCTCTATTAGGGTGATAAGGAGAGGGGATCAAAAGATCCCATGTAAGAGGCCCCTATGCGGTCTAATAGTTGTTAAAAAAACTGTAAAAAAACACTAATATAGTTTGAATAACCCCCTTTTCCCTATTTTACATATAAAAATACATAAACAATAAAAAAATAAACATATTGGGTATCACCGTGTCTGAAAATGTCTGATCTATTAAAATATTTTTTTTGTCATTTTGTTCCTGCAAAAAATTGAATAACGGTGATCTAAACATTGTATATACTACAAAAATGGCATCAAGGCATCAATAAAAACTACAGTTCGTTACTCAAAAAACATGTCCTTATACATCTCTGTAGACCGCAATATAAAAAAGTTATGGCTTTTGGAACATGAGGAGGAAAAATCAAAAATGTAAAAATGAAAATAGGCCCAGTCTAAGGGGTTAAACAGGGTTTATTTGAAGGCAATATTTCAATATATTATTTGCCCTTGTGTGGTGCAATTATCTGTTGTAAAGCCTTTTCTGGGGTGTATTAGCAGAAAAAGAAAAAATATATTTGCCGCTCAGCTGTGCAGTTTTCTGTTGTAAAGCCTTTTCTGGGGTGTTTTAATTTCCTTTTATTTATTTATTTGATCCAACAGTATGTCAGACAGAGAAGTGTCAGGCCCTGCACAGGGAGTGGCAGAGGCCTAAATGTTTCTGCCGCAGGCAGGGGTGTGGCAGCAGGGTTTCAGCGAGAGGCCTGAGCTCCGGTGTCATCTAGCGGTCGTGTCTTAACTAGCAACCCAGCGTTTCTTGAATGGTTGACTCGGTCATCCACTCCGTACCAAGTGACATCAGACACCCCTAAGCCAAGAGTCGGTGGGTTACTCTGACACAACGATTACTGGCATGGTCTGGGAGCAGTCCCTGTGCCCCCACCTGTCCTGAACCTTCCTTTGTCATTTTCAGTTCCCTCAACGTGAGAAGTATTATATTTCCTTGGCTTGGCTCCACTTTTCAGCGAGGAGGAGCTAATAGAGGATAGAGATCTGCCGAACTATTCGCCGGCGAACAGTTCCGGCGAACATCGCATGTTCGCGTCCGCCACGGCGTGGCGAACATATGCGATGTACGATCGCCCTCTATACTTTATCATTGAGCAAACTTTGACCCTGTACCTCACAGTCAGCAGACACATTCCAGCCAATCAGCATACGCTCCCTCCCAGACCCTCCCACCTCCTATCAAAAAGCAAGGGCAGCATCCATCTTAGATTCATTCTGAAGCTGCAGTGTTAGCTGGAGCAGGGAGAGTGCTGCTGCTGCTGAATTAATAGGGAAAGCGTTAGCTGAGCCAGTGTTCTGTGTCCACTCCAGTCCTCAAAGACTCATCGGCCTCTTTCGCACGAGCGTGTCCGGATTAGGCCCCATTCACACGTCCCGTAGTGTCTGTGCGGATCCGTAAATTGCAACCGCAACACACCATGCTGCCACTCGCCATAGAGATGCCTATTCTTGTCTGCAAGCTGTGGACAAGAATAGGAAATGATCTATCTTTTCCGGACCACAATGAATGGGTTTGCATGCATTTCGCAGAAATGCATGGCACAAGTGTTCAATCTGGTTGTCAAGCGGTTCCTGAAGTCTTCCACCCATCTGCAAGACATCCTAAATATGGCCAGGAAACTTTGCATGCACTTCAGCCAATCGTACACCGCAAAACACACCCTCCTTGAGCTGCAGCGGCAGAACGGCATCCCCCACAATAGGTTGATATCCGACTTTTCCACCCCTTGGAATTCCACCCTCCATATGCTGGACTGACTATATGAACTGAGAAAGGTCATAAACGATTTCTTGATGATCCAAGCTGACCAGAGTACTCCCCTGTGTATCTTCGATGTCAGCCAGTGGCAGCTCATGCGTGAGCTCAGGCCCTTTGAAGAGGCCACATTATTTGTCAGATGCCATGACTACTGTATGAATGACATCATTCCACTGCTTTATGTCGTGAAACAGATGCTGGTAAATCTGACTGATTAGGGGACTGGAGACGTGGCTCCTAGATCTCACGGCCACATGAGCCCTGAGGGGGCTGAACTGGAGGAGGAGTACATTGGAGCACAAGCAATGTGTAGCGAAATGGGTGCTTTTGACATACAGGTGACAGGAGAGAAGTAGCAGGTGGTGGAGCAAGAGGGAGATAAGGAAGACGAGACAGATGACTCAGGCACACCATGGCAGTATGCAGTGGAGATGGAGGCAGTGAGTCCACACTGAGTCAGTTCCGCCAAATGACCCGATGCATGCTCACTTGCTTGCGTAGTAGACGGTCGAATTGTCACCATTCGGCACTAGAAATGACTACTGGCTCTCTACCATGTTAGACCTCGCTACCGGTCAATAATGGGGCCTCTTTACACCCACTGAGAGGGAGGAAAAACTGAGACATCAATACAATAGAGACATCCTATGTAGTTAGTTGGCTGCTGCCTATCTGTGCCATCGTCCACCCTCTCGCA